>MCFA01000203.1:0-75209 GCA_002105025.1 Clohesyomyces aquaticus
ACGGATGCTAACGTGGGCAAGCAACACATTCCAGAAATTAGGAGTGTACGGGATTGCACGATTCGTAAAACAGGGGAGAGTATACGGGACGGATGCTGATGTGGGCGGCTAACACATGTCAAGAATGGAGTGTACGGCATCTCCCTGAAAATGGGCGCGTAAGGAGCCAATCATTTGGAGCTATAAGCCTTGGCAGATTTCCAAGATAGCCGGAATCGACTATGACGAATGACCGACATCCGATGTGTTGGAACTTGGAGATTTTCCGAACAGGAAGCGACAAAGAAACGAAAAGCAGTGAGGCCGACTGGTACTAACCACTTCCGCTTGCAGATGCCGATGATGTAGGGAAAATCCCTGTCGCTCCTGTTTGAGTTTAGCGCGTTCAATCAGGCTTCTCACAACCATTCTCTGTTCGCGCTAACCTCTTCTAGCTAATTATTTTAATAAGCAGATAACTTAGTTTATATAAGCAGATAGTTTTTATAAGCAAATAGTTTTAGATAGTTTACATAAGCAAATAGTTTATACAAGCAGATAGTTTTTATAAGCGGATAGTTTTTATAAGCAATTAGTTTTATAAGCAAATAGTTTTTATAAGCAAATTATCACAGTAGCTAAGATTGTTGTGACTGTAACCTGTCTTTAAGATTCAGAGTCGAAATCGCTTTTAGATCGAAGAAGTCCGTCTGGGCCTTGGTAAATCTCTTTTGCCTTGTCTGACGCCAGATCTCGTATTGCTGAGCGACGGTGAGGTTCGCAGTCTTCACTGCGGTGCGTGGACATTTCTCGACAACATCATTGATCGATTCAGCTACACGAGTGGAAAATTCTGGGCTGCGACCCCTGGAGACGAGGTTACATGGATAAGAAGTGCCGCGGCGTCGCGTGTTATTATCTGACGATAGAAAGGGAAGTCATGGACAAAGCGAGCTTGAACGACGTGGATGCCAAGATGCTGACAGTTCCTTTAGTCAGATCATCATGACATGCTTGACCAACTCACGCATGGCCGCTATCGATCTCGTCCCCACCGCGTCCGCCAACCAACGATGGGCTCCTTGCCGCGCTACTCTTTCCCCCTCTTCTTCGACTTCGCCTGGACAGCTGAGATGAAGCGTCTCTCGCTGGAGCATCTCCGCCGCTATCGGACGAGGAGAAACGGCTAGCGGAGTTGCGATGGGCCGCCACAACATTCTGCGAGGTGAAGGGGCAGTAGTCGCAGTATCTAGCACGTAAGGTCTAGAAGGTTTTCCTAAACCTAGGTCTTTCTAACTTTAAGCTAAATGCTACACCTTTAACTAGATTTATAAGAGAGGTAAAGTATAATTAGACGTAATTATAATGTTAGAGTAAGTATATATAACTAAAGAAGATTATAATAGCCTTATAAGGGTTTCTTCTATAACATATAGTAGCATAATTTAACTACGCCCTCTGTCTAATTAGGAAAGTGTTTATATATATCTTCCTACTTTATGCCCTGCTTATCCTTATATAAGAGTAAACGCACTTTGTCTAACTTTAGCTATGTAATGTACGTTTGTTAGCTATATTTTCCTATGCCTTGCTCTTTAAAATTGCCTTCTTTGTCCTAGTTATAGTCTAAATAGTCTGTTTAGTTGTTAGCAGCATTACTATGTAAACTCCTTCTAGTGCTTAGGCCTAACGCGCCACCTTTATACTAGTATCCTAGCATTATCTATAAATCTAGCAATAGCTAGGTCATGCTAATGACCTTGCCACCTCTGCTAAGGAACTTAGGGCCCAGGACGGCTAGGTTAAGAGGCTATTTAGAGTCGTAGTAACAGACAACTGCTGTTATAATTAATAAGCTATTTAGGACAGCGTAGGCTATGTAATTAGTTATTTAATAAGACATTTTAACGCTAGGTCTATAATAGATGTTAGTTTTATTACTAGCCTTTGTTCCTAGTAAGGAGGTCTATAGGGAGCAAGACTAATGTAGTTAGGATAGAGAAGTTACTTGTCCTAACGCCCTTGTTAGCATTATGCTTAAGCCCTGTTGCCTAAGAGTAGTTTATAATAGATAGTGCTTATTCTCCTTAGGTAGATAATTGCTATGCTAACGTTGTTAAGGGGTTTTTGCTAAAGTCCTAGGGAATAGCTTATCTTTCTAATTAGGTTTATTATAGCTTTCCCTAAATCCTCTGCTGCTGCCTTCCTTGTTCTGTCTACGCCTCTCTTAGACTAGGCTAGTATATTGTTCGCCTGCTATTCCCTTAGGAGGGGAGACAGGTCCTCTTAAGGAATGTAGTAGCCCCTTGCTTGCCCTATGACTATGCGCGCTATTACTGCTAGCATCCTTAGTAAGGAGGTTGCTAGGAGATAAGCGTAGGGTGCTAGCACTATTGCTGTTATAATTGCTGTTAAGGGACTAAAGGCTAGGCTTAATGCTAGCTCTTAAATAGGAAACGCTGCTGCTAGGAGTTAGCAGGGGCGTGGACTTAGGTAGGGGCATGGAATTTTGTATGAGACTCTTTGCTAGTTGCTTAACTAGCCTTTGCTGCTTTGTTAAACGCAGGTCTTCTGGCTCTAGTTCTAGCATAACAGCTAGCGCTGCTGAGCGCGCTCGTTTGCATGTTGCTGACGGTCTGTCTGTGACGTCGAAATCGCCGAAGAGAAGTCCGTCCTGCGCTAGCGGGCTGCCTTGAACGCGTCAATATGGCTCCCACCAAACCTGCTAGAACTACTCACTAGGCCGAATTCTTTCTATCTCCTCTATAGAGGAAGCGTGCACTTTGTCTGTGTCGAGATGGCTATGCTGTACAGCAACGCCTTCAAACACGCGGTAACCGTCCTCTTGAAAATCAGACACCACGTTGCTAGGCTCAACACCTGTTGCGCTAAGGTGTCCTTTGGCTGCATCACCCTCTATATTGAAAGGAAATTCTACCACTGTTCAGTGACATGGGCAATATCCTCTACTTGCATGCTTACCTTGACTAATTCCACTAAACAACCTAGTTATAGCCAGATCCCCCTCTGCAACGCCTGCGGGATGGTTGGGCCGTTCTTTGTGAAGCAATTCTCCTCTAAACAAATCATTCTCTAATTCAGACACGCCACGGAACCTGGCAAACCTGTCTATTAGTCCTGCGGTAGTTAGATTCTGTTGGCTTGTAACGATTAGCGAGCGAGTATTACCATAGCCCGCTGAGTGCGAAGCGTCTGCTTTGGACAAAGTAAGTAGCGATGCATTTGAATCCGATATTGTGGAGTCGACCCCTGAATGGCTGTGCTCTGTTGTCTTGGCTGTAGCTATAGATGTGGCCTTGGATGTTGGCTTCGACTTCGGCTTTGGCTTTGGCTTGCTTGTTTGGGGAACAAATGTAACAAATTTCGTAGAAATTGGAGGGACTATAAAAGAGGTGCTGCAAGAGAAGGCCATTTTGGCGTGGCGAACTGGTAACTTCTTTGCCTGTGAGGAGTGATAAAGAAGTAGTTCTCTCTCTAAATAGAGTGCTGCTTTATATGTCGATCCCTAACCAGCCCCTTTCGTTGGGTGGGTCCAGCGCTGGATAATGCAGGAATGGGCGACCCTTGTTGACGTGGCCTTGAGCTGTTGGGTGATTGGCTTGTGGGTCTTCTTCCACCTCTCACGGCACGCCCTGTGCTATCTCTAAGCTATTAGCTGCTGCGCTCTAGGTACTAGCCTTTGCTAGTTGCATGACGATGTAATAGCAACGTCGTATGTCTCATGCAGGGCGGAGCGTTAGACAGGTACCATAGCGCTAACGGAGAGGGGCGGCCTAAATGAGTGCATTATGCGGATGAATGGCTGCATTACTGCTAAGGAACTAGAGCTAGGGGCTAGGACATAGGAATAGAATAGGGGATTAGTCTAGCGCGTTTAACAGAGGAGCAGGCGTAGTATAGGCATATTAGAACTAAGACAATAGCGTAAGAGCTATGTATTTATTTACTTAAAACAGAAATAGGTAAGGGCGCAGTAAATGCTATTAGCAAGTCTAGAGCAGGGAAGGGCCTTACAGAATTATATTAAGCTAGGATAGCTATAGAGTAGTTAGCAAGCTTCGCCTTTTAACTATAACCGCCTAACTTAAAATAGAAGAAAGGATTAGCTTTAGCAGCTGCAAGCGTATAAAAGTGCCTAGAAGCCTCTAAAAGCTAGGCAGAATAGACAGGTTAGTAGCGTTACACTGCAACGTTACTTTACTAGCAAACATGCTATAGAGAGGCAGAGCATCCTAAGACTACGTAGACAAAATTAATGCCTTATGCAGTAGCTAGCTACGCCATTATTAAGAGCTCTTGTCTAAGCGTAGAGTAGGATAACGGAGTAGATTGGCAGAGTGTCCTAGACTAAAGGAACTAAGGTGAGGGAGGCGGAGTAATCCGTGCTAAGACGGCGGCATGAAGACTATGTAGTCTGTCTTCTACTAATCTCTGCGTGAAACAGTGCGGTAAGGGAAGCGCTAATGTCTTAGTAATCTAGAAGGAAGGGGGCCTATCCCTCCTTCTATTATATTAGGTGTAGAAGGAATTAGGACGAGTAGGGAAAGGGGGCCCTAGAGGGAAGGGGAGAGGGCGTCTCTTGCGTGGACGCGTTGCGAGTTGAAGCCTAGGTGTGCGTTGTCTAGTAGCAGTAGGCCTTTGGCGTATATGGAGAGTTCTAGATGGGCTGGCTTGTGACAGGAAGGAACAGAGACAGGGACGACGGAGCTGGGACGACGAGTAGAGAAATCGGGCGCCGCAGGCAGGGCAGTTCTGACTCTTCCGAGCTGGCGACTAGATCTGAGAAAAATGCCTCGTGAAGGGCGGTTAGACGGGGGGCCTAGGGGGCAGTTGGCGCAGACAAGGGGGCGCGGCTGAGGGGGAAGGCTGGGAGAGATGAGAGTAGAGAGAAAAAGAGAGGGAAAATGACGGCGAAGGGAGGGCCTTTTATAGTAGTCGTTGAGGTTGATTGCTGGTTCGGGCGTTAGCGCGAAACCCGTAAGCGAGGCCTGGATTCCCTGAACGGGGTGCATCTATTTCCTGATGCAGGCTTGCTGTTGGATTGTTTACTATTATATTTTTAGGATAAAGCAGTGAATACTGCTGTTTATCTATATAATATTACACCTTATAGTTCTATTAACTATATTAGCCTATATGAGGCACTATATAATACTAAACCTAATTTTAAACAAATTAAAATTTAGGGCTCTATAGCTTATTATAAAAATAAGCAAACTAGGTTAAAGAAATTAGAACCTAGAGCAAACAAAGCTATACTACTAGGTTTTAATTATAACAATAGTTATAAACTATTAGATTTAGAATTAAATAAAATAACCTATTCTAGAGATATAGTTATATTAGAAAATTAATTTTATAACTTTAAAACAAAGAAAATTAAAAACAAAAATTCTAAAGTTTCTAATTTATCTAATTAAACAATACAATTAGAAATTAACAAAAAACGAAAAGTAGAATATAAAAATACTACTAATAAAAGAATTAAATATTCTAATATATTAGAAAAAGACAGCCCTACACAAGTCTTTAATTTTTCTAATAACAATACTATTGCTAGTAGTAATAGCAATGCTACTCATAGTAGTAATAGCAATACTACTTCTAGTAGTAATAGCAATACTACTTCTAGTAGTAATAGCAATACTACTTATAGTAGTAATAGCAATGCTACTTATAGTAGTAATAGCAATGCTACTTATAGTAGTAATAGTAATGCTACTTATAGTAGTAATAGCAACACTATTTATAGTAGCAATAGTAGTAATAACAATATTACTAATAGTAATATTAATAATACTATTAACAATAGTACACAAAGCTTAAATACTATAGAAGACCTAGGAAGTCTAGATAAGCTATTACTAGTTATTAATATATAAGAACCTAATAACTATTTAGAAGCAATAAATAGCTCTAAAAAAGATTATTAGTTATAAGCAATGAAAAAGGAATTAGACTAATTAAATAAGCAAAATACCTAGACCTTAACTAAAATACCTAAAAATATTATTATTATTATTTAATCTATTTACTGTCTATTTTAAGCTCTAGTAGCTTATGTAGACTTTTGCTATAGAATAAAACTCATGCGTAGAGAAAACCTTCTATATGCTATATTTACGTTCCCCTTGCTTTTTGCCTACAAGAGTACTGCGTTTTCCTTTTGTCTTAACTGCCTATGTTGTTATACTTGCCCTTAGTAAGGGGCTTAAGAGAGAGAGAGAGAGAGAGAGTAAGAAAATAGAAAGAGAGGGAGAGGTATTTGTACAAGGGTTAGTCTAGCAGTCTTTAGTAGCGTTACGCTAGCGTTGTGGTAGCGTTAGAGCAGCGTTTCCTTAAGGGTCTGTCTAGCCTAATAGTCCCTAGATCTCTCTAGAGAAACATGTATATTATAAGTTATATAGTAGGGGTTCCTATAGCTTGCCCGCCTAAACTCCTCTACTATACGCCTACCTCTGTAGACGCATAAGTTCCCTGATTTACTCCTTAAGCCTATCATAGCAGCGCTGCCACCTGCACTCTAGATAGACTAACACGTGTATCTGTCCTTTTAGGCTATATAGACAGTGTTGTTAGCAAGGGTGTAATCCTTCTCCTATTATACAGCCCGCTATATATAGGTGCTAATTAGCCTTCTCCTACGCCTAGAGACGGCTGCCTACATGTAAGGCTATACGAGTCTACTAAGGGTCCACTCTACGCGTGCGCAAATAGCTAGAGCAAGTACCTTAGAGCTATCTATTGCTGCTATTATATGCCACGCTCTGTAGTCCCTTTTACGCCTAGCAGACTGTTTCACGTTGCCTATAACCCTCTTAGAGATAATAGGCTAACTATGTCTTATAGGAGTGGGCCCTAAGAGAGCTTGACGCCGCGTAGCTCTTAGTCCCTTAGCCTCCTACTAACTAAGCTTATGTTCTACTGTCTTGTTAAGTCCTACTTAAGTTTGCCTAAGACTAATACCCTGCTAGTTTGCCTAAGTCTATAGTGCTTAGGTTAGCTTAGGTATAAGCAACTAGTTGCCTATTAAAGGCTGCGAGCACTACGCTGTTTAAGATCCTTCTATTAATTGCTAGCAAAGCGTAATAGCTGTTTGTCTAGTTGTTAAGTCTGTTAAGGATCTGTTGTTAAGTCTCTTATAGGTAGCCTAGAATTTTAGATCGTTCCTGCCCTTAGTGCGACAGCGCGCACTCTTAGAGCAGCATAAGCATAGAGGTGTCCTATTATACTATTAAACTAGAGTAGCTAGCAAGGCAGCTCTTTAAATAGTATGTTAGATAGTTTTTACCTAGTTCCTCTGTTTTTTTTGTTGCCTCTAGTGTTGTCTTGGCGTAGTAAAAACTCTGCAACTTCTAACCACGTTAAGGGCTAAGCCTTTAAAGCGCCCCTAGGCGACGACAGCGTTGTGCATCGAAAATCGACGTGATTCTCATACTCAGCTCGCTCTAGCGAACACGATAGTATAGAGAGGAACCCCTATATAGCAGTACGGGTCGAATCATGGTTTTAGTGTTCCTCTATACCTAAAAATAAATCTATTCTAAAAAGTAGATAGGTATTTAAAGAAAAAACAGATAAAAATAACAATCTAGTTAAATATAAAGCTAGATAGGTTGCTAAAGGCTATACACAAACTTATAGCGTAGACTATTTACAAACCTTTGCAAATACAATTAAAATAGGCTTAATAAACTATTATTATTTTTATAGCCTCTACAAATTTAGAAATTAAACATTTTGATTTTAAAAACGCCTTTGTAAATGCTCCTATAAATAAAGAAATCTATATAGAACAACCTATAGGCTTTAATAATAATAAAGATCAAGTTTATAAATTAAATAAAGCTCTATATAGATTAAAACAATCTCCTAGAGCTTGGTTTCAATTTATTAATAAGAAACTAAATAAATTAGATTTTTATTCTATTAAAACAGAACAATGTATTTTTATTAATACTATATTAAATATCTATATAATAGTCTATGTAGATAATTTTTAGTTATTAGAGCTAATATAGACTACATAAATCTAGTTAAAGAAATTTACAAAAAGATCTAGAACTAGAAGATCTAGGAGATATTAAATATTTTCTAGGAATAGAAATTAATAGAAATAGAGAAAAGCGCTCTATAAGTTTAAAACAAACTAAATATATTAAAGCAATACTAAAGAGATTTAATAAAAAAAACTTAAATCCTATATCTACACCTAGCGAACTAGGTATTAGATTAAGCAAAAATTTAAATCAAGCTTCTTTAGAAGAAATAAATCTATATTAGCAAGAAATAGAAAGCTTAATATATTTAGCTATATATACAAGACTAGATATAGCTTTTGTAGTATATAACTGCGCTAGGTTTATAAGTAACCCTAATAAATCTTACTATACTGTTATAAACAGAATATTTAAATACTTAATATTTACCTTAAATATAGGTCTTTATTTCTGTAATAAATATCCTAATCTACTAGGATTTGCAGATACAGATTTAGGGGGTGATATAGTCACAAGAAAAAGCACTACTAGCTATATATTTCTATATAGAAAAACACTAATTAGCTAGTCTTCTAAATTACAAAAATCTATTGCTTTATCTAGCTGTAAAGCAGAATACATAGCTTTAAAAGAAGCAATAAAAGAGTATATTTACTTAATTAATATATTTAAAGAATTAAATATTTAAACAAATAAAAAAGAACACTATTTATTTATAGATAGTAAACCTGCTATAGATTTAGCAAATAATCTAGAACATTATTTAAAAACAAAACATATTAATATATAATATCACTTTGTTAGAGAAAAAGTACTAGATAAAACTATTAAATTAGACTATATTAGTACTAAGAATTAAATAGCAGATGTTCTAACAAAACTATTAAATTTAAACATATTTAATAATATATTTAATAATCTATAACTATAGTAATATATATAAAAATCAATAATTAATAGCAAGACATGCAACAATTAATAATTGATAGCAGAGCAAGGCAGGAGAACAGGATTTTATAAATAGCTTAATTTTTTATTCTCTACGAAATTCCCTTCTATATATATTAAAGGAACAGGTTAGGTATAGTAATATTCGTAGTTAGATATAGTACTATCCGTAGTCAGATACAGTACTATCTATAGTTAGGTATAGTACTATCTATAGTTAGATATAGTACTATCTATAGTTAGGTATAACAATATCTATAGTTAGGTATAGTACTATCTATAGTTAAGTATAGTACTATCTATAGTTAGGTATAGTACTATCTATAGTTAGGTATAACAATATCTATAGTCAGGTATAGTACTATCTATAGTTAGGTACAGTACTATCTATAGTCAGGTATAACAATATCCGTAGTTAGGTATAGTACTATTTAAAACTTATTCTGTTTTAAGCTCGTAGACGCTCTGTTTTATAAGCTAGAGCTTTGTTTTAACCTAATTTCTGCATAGTTTTAAGTTGTCTATTTAATAGTGCTATCTATTTAATAGATAGTAATAGCTTATATAGATTAATGTTATATGTTTTTAATATAACCCCCTAATCTATATATTATTATTATTATTTAATCTATTTACTGTCTATTTTAAGCTCTAGTAGCTTATGTAGACTTTTGCTATAGGATAAAACTTATGCGTAGAGAAAACCTTCTATATGCTATATTTACGTTTCCCTTACTTTTTGCCTATAAGAGTACTACGTTTTTCTTTTATCTTAACTACCTATGTTGTTACACTTGCCCTTAGTAAGGGGCTTAAGAGAGAGAGAGAGAGAGAGAGTAAGAAAATAAGAAGAAAGGGAGAGGTATTTATATAAGGGTTAGTCTAGCAGTCTTTAGTAGCGTTACGCTAGCGTTGTAGTAGCGTTAGAGCAGCGTTTCTTTAAGGGTCTGTCTAGCCTAATAGTCCCTAGATCTCTTAGTATGTTACATAATTCTCTAGGGCTAAGTCCTAGGCTACTTTAAACTGTTTTAGAACTCTCTACTTAAGTAACTACAAGGCTGTTGCCTTTGCTTGTTCTAGGTAGCCTAGGGCATCCTTTAGCCTTTCGTTGCGTAGGCGTAGTAGCAGCGCGCTCCTATTATATCTTATATAGTAAAAGATCACGTGTTTAACAGTTTGTTCATGCTACCTATAGGGGCATTCTCTAGAGATCCCTAGTACCCTATAGTGCGCTAGCTAGCAGTTAAGTCTAATTGCCTCTATGTAAAGCAGGAAGAGCGCTGTTAATTCCGCTTTTAAGAGGTTGTTATATAGCTGTTAGGGGCGTTTCGTCTATAGTTCTGTCTAGGTTGTTTCCTTCCTTCCCCTGCCTTTCTATTTCTAAGCCTGTTCCTATTTAAAGTCTTGTCCCTGTTAGATTGCTATGTAGGTGCCTGTCTATAGTTGTCTAGTCTGTTAGCCGCGCGTTAAGTTGCCCTTAGCGCGCTAGCGTTCTACTTAGTATGCTCGCCATTCGCGTACCTAGGCAATAAGGTCGTCTGCTTTTGCTTTTGTTGCTTTGCTCTGCGTAGCTAGGCGCGGCGCTGTTATATTGCTTCCCTGTTGTCTTAGTAACCTCTATATAGTTTATATAGTTTACTAGACGTTCTAGTCTATAGCTCTATGTTGCTTAATTGCCTGTTAGAACGCTTATGTCTTAACCTAGAGAGAGAGCAGGGCTATGCCTGCTTCCTGCTTAATAGCTGCGCTTAGGGTACCTTTATATGCTCTAGTAATCTGCCTAAGACATTTCTTCTGCGTTTTTAGAAGTAGCTCTATTATGCTTGTAGCTGTTAATCCTCTGTTAAGTTGCTGTCTCTATACCTACGCTCTGTATATTATTGCTAGTTATACTACTGCTATATAGATAAGTTTTAACTATTATATTAACAGGCCCTACGTTAATGCTATAATGCGCGCTATCACGTTAAATAAGCTTTTGCTATTCTATGCTGCCTTTTAGGTATGCTTCTTTTATTATAATTTTAGGTCTACCTATATGCCTAAGATCTAGATAGACTTTGTGCAGAGCTCTGCCTTGTCTCTAGCAATACAAACAGTACTCGCTAGGTCCTCGCGTTGGCCTCGCCTCCTAGTGAAGTGCATAAGCTAGTACTTGTCTAGGGCGAACTTGGCTCTATAGCGCTTTGCCCATGCTACGCACTTGTTATAGGCTGTGGTAAGTCTCTAGCAGTTATCTGCTGCTATGTTTCCCTAGGCTACTAGCGTAGTGTTGTTAACAAATCTAAATCTAAATATGTTATTGCTTTCTAGTTATTTAAATTCCTCTAGTAGCTCTATAATAAAGAAGAGAAACAGTATTAGGGACAGGGGAGACCCCTATAGGATCTCTATGTTTACCTATATCCTCTAGCTTATGTACCTAGCAAACGTAATTTATGTAGTTTGTTTGCTAAGAAAGTCCTCTATAAACTATATAGTCTATAGTAGTATGCCCTTGTTCTAGAGTATGTATAGCAGTCTAGTATATGCTACGTTGTTAAAGGCTCTTATAAGGTTAAGGCCTAGCATTAAAACTACGCATTTTTTCTAGGCTTTCTACGCTGTCTAGACGACGTTAGTAAGCAGCTTAACTGCCGTTATTATAGACCTCTTCTTTTAGCTACCTATTTAGTTCTAGGGTAGTAGTTAGTGTTCTTCTGCTGCTTCTGCTAGGCGCTCTGCTATAATAGTTTTAACTAGCTTAGCAATTATGTTCTCTAGCGCTATAGGGCGATAGGCGTTGACTAGGGTGTAGTCTTTCTTTCCTAGTTTACGTAGTGCTACTATAATAGTGTCTTTAAGTCCCTCTAGCAAAGGGGCGCTATTAAATAGCTTGCTAATTACCTTTGCTAGGTTGTTGCTAATAGTATTGCTAAGCGTTTTAAGGACTTTGTTTAGTATTTTGTCTAGTCCTAGGGCTTTTTTGCTTAGGAGCTTACGTATTACGTCTTATACTTATTGCTTTATAACTCTATAGTCTATATAGGCTATGTTTAGTTAAGGGTTCTATGTCTTGCTATTCCTATTGCTTCCTTGTTTATAGTAGTACGTTGTTTTTCTTACGCTCCTCTATAGTTCTCCTTTAAGGTTGCTAAGGTCTGCTTTCTCTACTATTAGAAAGAATTTCTTTATAAGGATAGCTGCTTTGCCTTTGCTGTCCTCTACCCCCTGTTTAGTTGTTATGTTTCGTAGTGCTAGTAGGTATAGGTCTATGTAAGGCCCTTTTTTATAGGCCCTGCTCTATTTTATTATGTCCTAGAGTGTTTTTTAAGGTTTTGCTGCTACTGTCTAGAGACTGCTAACAAATGTCCTCTAGCTTGCTCTGCTAGCTTGTTACATTTCCTTAGTAAGCGCTTTCCTTATGTTTCGTAGGCGTTCCTCTGCCTCCTCTATGTAGTATTATATAACCTCCCTCTAGGCGCGTCTTGCGTTTGCAAGTAATACTATAGCTTAGGGCGACTATAACCTCCGCGCGAATTTGCTAGGTCTTGACCTTAGGCAGTGGGTTTCTATGCCCTGTTAGATTGCCTTTTATAAGGCTGCTAGAGGTTAATCATGCTAGTGCTAGGTGCTTTCTATGAGGTCCTTGTAGAGGTTTTTGTGGTCTATCTTCGCGATAGCATACTGCCGTCACGTTGCTGTTAGTTTAACTTGGCAGGCGACTGTGATTTGTATAGGGATGTGGTCCTTTCTAAGTGCCTATTTGTCTACTAGTCTACAGTGCTCTAGGCGCTGCGCGAGGGTGGTACTCATAAAGGTTAAGTTAATTACAGATTGTCTCGCGCCTTGTTTCTATGTTAGTAGGCCCTTTAGGGTGCATAATTAAAGGCCTTTTAATTCTATAGCGTTTAGTAGGCGTGTTGCTGCTAGGTTACATTATGTCTCTATGCCTCCCATGATTAGTAGTGTAGGTTAAAGTCTCTAAGGACTATAATCTAGTCTGCTATAGTCCTTATAAGTTGCTTCTATAGTTAGTTTATAATACTAAGGTTTGTTAGTTAGTTCGTTATGTTATAGGCGTTAAATATTACTATCCTCTTGTCCTTTGCTTGTAGTTTAATAGCTTCTAAGTTGTCTAAGCTATACGTCCTTTTCTATGCCTTAAGGCCTAGTGCCGTGCTTATTATAAAGCATGTTTTTGTCTGTTCGTTGCCTCTATATACTAGTGTATAACTAGGCGGCAGTACGTTTGCTTTGTTTGTTTGTTCTAGGCTAGTTCTTATATAGCGAGTATGTAGTGTTTTGCTAGCTCTGCTACGTTAAAGAAGGCCTTGTCTTAGTTCTGTTTGCTATGCTATAGTTATATTAGAGTATTGTTAGTACTTTTATTGTTATAATAGAGTAACG
This sequence comes from Clohesyomyces aquaticus, assembly GCA_002105025.1. Taxonomy (NCBI): domain Eukaryota; kingdom Fungi; phylum Ascomycota; class Dothideomycetes; order Pleosporales; family Lindgomycetaceae; genus Clohesyomyces; species Clohesyomyces aquaticus. Next base: position 13,338 of record MCFA01000203.1, read on the forward strand.
TCTTCTATTTAGCTGCTGTTCTTATTTAGAAAGATTATAGTTTAGCTTAGGTCTAATGTCGCTTGGCGCGCTGCGCGTGCTGCCTCTGTAGGTTAGCCTTTCCCCTATAGTAGTTAGGTCTCTCTGTTGTTTAGGTTGCGTTTGCCTAGGGAAAGGACTATAATTAGCCTGCTGTTTTGTTTGCCTCTATTTCTAGCTAGGTTAGACCTAATAGCTAGTTCTATCCTTAGCTTCTGTATGCCTGTTCTATACTACGTGAACGCTAGGCACGCCCTTATCTGCCACGCTCTATGTGTCTGTCTGTAGTTAGTGCAGCATATGTGGCTAGCTTTGCATTGTCTTATATTATAGTCGCTAGCGCACTACATGCATTTTGCTGCCTTCGCGCAGGCGCCCTGTTTATGTCCCCACGCGCTGCATTAGTAGCATTGTTTTAGTGCTAGGTTGCTGTTATAAATTCTAGCCTTAAAGTATTCTGCCCTAATAACAATTCTGCTTTAAATAATTCTCTCTTGTTTAGCCTACGTGTTTACTTCTATAACAAGGGAACCTCTTGTTTTTTATATGTTGTCTCCTTAGCGTTTTAGGGGCGCGTTAGGGTCACGTAGCTAGCATATTAATAAGATCTTAGTTATGCTATAGAGTCTTTATAATAATTTCTTAAGGTCTTATATAATGTTAGAGTTATCTATAGATTAGCTGTTCTTAACTAGGAGGGTGTATTACATACTAGGGACCTCTACTAGGTACGCCTTCCTAAGGAGCCGTATTCCCTAGGGGTCTGGCGCTGCTGCAACGGCGTCCCGCTGGGCTTGCGACTTGAGGCGTATGTCTATGTCTCTGCTCTTATGACAGTGGACGGCGATAGCGTTAGGGATAGCCTAGAGAAACATGTATATTATAAGTCATACAGTAGGGGTTCCTATAGCTTGCCCGCCCAAACTCCTCTACTATACGCCCACCTCTGTAGACGCATAAGTTCCCTAATTTGCTCCTTAAGCCTATCGCAGCAGCGCTGCCACCTGTACTCTAGATAGACTAACACGCGTATCCGTCCTTTTAGGCTATATAGATAGTGTTGTTAGCAAGGGTGTGATCCTTCTCCTATTATATAGCCTGCTATATGTAGGTGCTAATTAGCCTTCTCCTGCGCCTAGAGACGGCTGCCTACATGTAAGGCTGTACGAGTCTACTAAGGGTCTACTCTACGCGTGCGCAAATAGCTAGAGCAAGTACCTTAGAGCTATCTATTGCTGCTATTATATGCCACGCCCTGTAGTCCCTTTTACGCCTAGCAGACTATTTCACGTTGCCTATAACCCTCTTAGAGATAATAGGCTAACTATGTCTTATAGGAGTAGGCCCTAAGAGAGCTTAACGCCACGTAGCTCTTAGTCCCTTAGCCTCCTACTAACTAAGCTTATGTTCTACTATCTTGTTAAGTCCTACTTAAGTTTGCCTAAGACTAATACCCTACTAGTTTGCCTAAGTCTATAGTGCCTAGGTTAGCCTAGGTATAAGCGACTAGTTGCCTATTAAAGGCTGCAAGCACTACGCTGTTTAAGATCCTCCTATTAATCGCTAGCAAAGCGTAATAGCTGTTTGTCTAGTTGTTAAGTCTGTTAAGGATCTGTTGTTAAGTCTCTTATAGGTAGCCTGGAATTTTAGATCGTTCCTGCCCTTAGTGCAACAGCGCGTACTCTTAGAGCAGCATAAGCATAGAGGTGTCCTGTTATACTATTAAACTAGAGTAGCTAGCAAGGCAGCTCTTTAAATAGTATGTTAGATAGTTTTTACTTAGTTCCTCTGTTTTTTTTGTTGCCTCTAGTGTTGTCTTGGCGTAGTAAAAACTCTGCAACTTCTAACCACGTTAAGGGCTAAGCCTTTAAAGCGCCCCTGGGCGACGACAGCGTCGTGCATCGAAAATCGACGTGATTCTCATACTCAGCTCGCTCTAGCGAACACGATAGTATAGAGAGGAACCCCTGTATAGCAGTATGGGTCGAATCACGGTTTTAGTGTTCCTCCTTAAATACATTAATTAAGTAAATATACTCTTTTATTGCTTCTTTTAAAGCCATGTATTCTGCTTTATAGCTAGATAAAGCAATAGATTTTTATAATTTAGAAGACTAGCTAATTAGTGTTTTTCTATATAGAAATATATAGCTAGTAGTGCTTTTTCTTGTGACTATATCACCCCCCTAATCTATATCTGCAAATCCTAGTAGATTAGGATATTTATTATAGAAATAAAGACCTATATTTAATGTAAATATTAAGTATTTAAATATTCTGTTTATAGCAGTATAGTGAGATTTATTAGGGTTACTTATAAACCTAGCATAGTTATATACTACAAAAGCTATATCTAGTCTTGTATATGTAGCTAAATATATTAAGCTTTCTATTTCTTGCTAATATAGATTTATTTCTTCTAAAGAAGCTTAATTTAAATTTTTGCTTAATCTAATACCTAGTTCGCTAGGTGTAGATACAGGATTTAAGTTTTCTTTATTAAATCTCTTTAGTATTGCTTTAATATATTTAGTTTGTTTTAAACTTATAGAGCGCTTTTCTCTATTTCTATTAATTTCTATTCCTAGAAAATATTTAATATCTCCTAGATCTTTTAGTTCTAGATCTTTTTGTAAATTTCCTTTAACTAGATTTATGTAGTCTATATTAGCTCTAATAACTAATAAATTATCTACATAGACAATTATATAGATATTTAATATAGTATTAATAAAAATACATTGTTCTGTTTTAATAAGTAAAAAATTAGACGGCAAGCCTGCATTAGGAAATAGATACACCCTGTTTAGGGAATCTAGGCCTCGCTTACAGTTTTCGCGCTAACGCCTAAACTAGCAATTAACCTTGACTACTACTATAAAAGGCCCTCCCTTCGCCGTCATTTTCCCTTCCTTTTCTCTCTACTCTTATCCCTCTTCTATAGCCCTGTCCCCTTGTCTATGCCGACCGCCCCCTACACCCTCCTAGCGCCTAGCTTTATAAGGCATTTTTCTTAGACCTAGTCATTTGCCTAGAAGAGTTAGAACTGTCCCTGCCTGCGGCGCCTAATTTCTCTACTCGCTGTTCCTGCTCTGTCGTCCCTTGTTTCTGTTCTCTTCTGCTACATAAGCTAGCCTATCTAGAGATTTCTGCACACGCCAAAGGCCCACTGCTGCTGCTGCTACTGCTGCTGCTGCTAGAGGAGAACGTATATCTAGGCTTCAGCTCGCAACGCATGCACGCGAGAGACGCCTCTCCCCTTCCCTCCTAGCCCATTCCCTACTCGTCCTAATTCCTTCTACACTTAACATAATAGAAGGAGGGGATAGGGCCCCCTTCCTTCTAGATTACTAAGACTTTAGCGCTTCCGTAACGCACTGTTTTAAGCAGAGATTAGTAGAAGGCAGACTACATAGGCTTTATGCCGCAGCCGCCTTCTTCTTAGCATAGATAACTCTGCCTCTCCTACGGTCAAGGACGCTCTGCTAATCCGCTCTATTATCCTGCCTTATGGTTAGACAAGACCTCTTAATAATAACGCAGTCTAGTTAACTTACATAAGGCACTAATTTTGTCTACGTGGTCTTAGGATGCTCTGCCTCTATATAGCATGTTCGCTATAGAAGTGACGTCGCATTGCAACGTCACTAGGCTATGTATCCTGCCGTAGCTTTCAGGGGCTTTTAGGCAACTTTATGCGCTTATAACTGCTAAAGCTAATCCTCTCCCATTTCAAGTCAGGCGCTTACTGTCCAAAGGCGAGGCTTGCTAACCACTACATAGCTACCCTAGCGTTATGAGATTCCACAACGCCTTTCCCTGCTCTAGACTCTCTAATAGCATTTACTAAGACTCTACCTATTTCTATTTTAAGTAAATAAATGCGTAGCTCTTACGCTATTGTTTTAGTTCTAATATGCCTATACTACGCCCGCCCCCTCTGTTAAACGCCTTAGACTAATCCCCTATTCTATTCCTATGTCCTAGCCCCTAGTTCTAGTTCCTTAGCAGTGATGCGGCTATTTAACTACATAATGCGTTTATTTAGACTGCCCCTCTACGTTAGCGCTATAGTACTAGTCTAATGCTCCGCCCTGCTACATAAGACATACAGCGCGCGTTGCTATAACACTGCTATGTAACTAGCAAAGGCTAGTGCCTAAAGGGCAGCAGCTCATAGCTTAGAGATAGCACAGGGCGTGCTATAAGAGGTAGAAGAAGACCCACAAGCTAAACTACTAGACAGCTCTAGGCCGCGTTAGCGAGGATCGCCTATCTCTGCATTATCTAGCTCTAGGACCTATCTAACGAAAGGGGTTTGTTAGAGATTAACATATAAAGCAACAGTCTGCTTAGAGAGAACTATTTCTTTATTACTCCTTATAGGCAAAGAAGTTATTAGTCTGCTACGCTAATATAGCCTTCTCTTGCAACGCCTCTTTTGTAGCCCCTCTAATTACTATAAATTTTGTTATATATAATCTAAGCAAGCTAAAGCTAAAGTTAAAGCTAAAGCTAAAGCTAACACCTAAGGCTAAATCTATAGCTATAACTAAGACAACAGAGCATAGCTGTTTAGGGGTCAACTCTATAATGCTAGATTCAAATGCATCGCTACCTACTTTGTCTAAAGCAGCAGACGCTTTGTACTTAGCAGACTATAGTAATACTTACTTGCTGCTTGTTACAAGCTAACAAGATCTAACTACTATAGAACTAATAGACAGGTTTGCTAGGTTCCACGGCGCGTCTAAATTTAGAAATAATTAGTTTAGAAGAGAATCGCTTTATAAAGAACAGTCTAACTATCCTATAGGCGTTGCAGAAGGGGATCTAGCTATAATAGAGTTATTTAATAGAATTGTTTAAGGTGAGCATGTAAGTAGAGGATATTGCCCTTGTCACTAAACAGTAGTAGCATTTCCTTTTAATTTAGAGGGTAATGCAGCTAAAGGACACCTTAGCGCAACAGGCATTAAGCCTAGCAACGTAGTGTCTAATTTTTAAGAGAACAGTTACTACGTGTCTGCTAGCAATAAAGAACACGTTGCTGTTTAGCATAGCTATCTTAACATAAACAAAGTACATGCTTCCTCTATAGAGGAGATAGAAAGAATTTGCTAGTAAGTAGTTCTAGCAGGTTTAGTGGGAGCTATATTGACGCGTTTAAGGCGGCTCGCTAGTGCAGGACGAACTACCCTTTAGCAATATCAACGTCATAGATAGGCTATTAACAACACATAAACAAGCGCGCCTAGCAGCGCTAGATGTTATGCCAGAACTAGAGCTAGAAGACCCGCGTCTAACGAAGCAGCAAAGGCTAGTCAAGCTACTACTAGAGAGTCTCATACGCAATCTAGTGCCCCTGCCCAATTCCGCGCCTGATTCCGCGCCCCTGCTAACTCCTAGCAGCGGCGTCTCCTATTTAAGAGCTAGTATTAAGCGTAGTCTTAGATCCCTTAACAGCAACTACAAACGCGATAGTGCTAGCACCCCACGCTTATCTCCTAGCAACCTTGTTACTAAGAATGCTAGCAGTAATAGCGTACGTAGCTGTAGGGCAAGCAAGGGGCTACTGCATTCTTTAAGAGGATCTATCTCACCTTCTAAGGGAATAGCAGGCGAACAGTCTATTAGCCTAGCCTTAGAGAGGCGTAGAGAGAACAGGGAATGCAGCAGCAGAGGATTTAGAGAAAGCTATAACAAACCTAATTAAGACAGGGAGCTATTCCCTAGAACTTTAGCAAGAATCTTAAGACGCTAACGCAGCAATCACCTACCTAAGAAGAAGAGGCATAGTCTATTCTAAACTGCTCTTAGGCAACAGGGCTTAAGCACGATGCTAACAAGGGCATTAGGACAAATCACTCTATCCTAACTACATTAGCCTTGCTCCCTACAGACCCCCTCTTTAGGAACAAAGGCTAGTAATAAAATTAACATTAACTATAGACCTAGCGTTAAGATGTCTTATTAAATAACTAATTACACGCTGCACGCTGTCCTAGACGGCTTGTTAATTATAACAGCAGTTGTCTATTACTACAACTCAAAATAGCCTCTTAACCTAGCTGCCCTGAGTTCCCAATTCCTTAGCAGAGATAGCAAGGTTATCTACATGACCTAGCTATTGCTAGATTCATAGATGCTGCTAGGATACTAGTATAACGATAGTGCGCTAGGCCTATGCACTAACAGGAGTTTACATAGTGATGCTGCTAACAACTAAACAGACTATTTAGACTACGACTATAACAAAGAAGGTGATTTTAAAGAGTAAGGCATAGGAAAATATAGCTAATAATCGCACATTACATAGCAAAAGTCTAACAAAGTGCGCTTACTCTTATATAAGAATAAGCAGGGTATAAAGTAGAAAGAGATATATAAACACTTTCCTAATTAGACAGAGGGCGTAGTTAAATTATGCTACTATATAGTGCAGAAGAAACTATTATAAGGTTATTATAATCTTTTTTAGTTATATATATTTACTTTAACATTATAATTACGTCTAATTATACTTTACCTCTTTTATAAATCTAGTTAAAGGTGTAGCATTTAGCTTAAAGTTAGAAAGACCTAGGTTTAAGAAAACCTTCTAGACCTTACGTGCTAGATACTGCAACTACTGCCCCTTTACATTACAGAATGTTGTGTTAGCCTATCTCAACTCCGCTAGCTGTTTCTCCTCGTCTAATAGCAGCGGAAGATGCTCTAGTAAGAGACGCTTTATCTTAGCTGTCTAGGCAAAGTCAAAGAAGAGGGGGAAAGAGTAGCGCGGCGAGGAGCCTATCGTTGGTTAGCAGACATAGTAGGGACGAGATTAATAGCAGCCATGCGTGAGTTAGTCAAGCATGTCGCCTACTGCTCGTGAATACACTTTTTAGCAAGCTATAGACATAAGTAGAGTGAGCTATTGTTTACTATTTACTATAAACAAGTCCTTAACATGTGGGACGTCTACCTACTTTTTATTTAAGGAGAGAACCTATAATAAAACAGTAAGTAGAAGCTAGTAGAGCATGTTATATTTCTACTAACTTAGAAGCTAGGCGAGTCCGCCTTAAGGATAGTGAGATATCTAAAGTCTATAGCTCGCTATTAGCGGTTTTAAGAGCAGGATTCAGAGCCGTCCTACCTATAGGCTCGCTAATTCCAAAGCTATCCTTACTAGTTAGCCCGTCTATAGCATAGCTTTTAATAGGGGCATATTTAAAACACTAAAAGAGCACTACTAGCTCTAGCTCTAGGAAGAGTTTGTGCAACTTGTCTTTGTTTAAGCCTAAGCCTAATAAGAACATATCTGTTAGAGTTTTTCCTAGCTTTATTACTTTATTTATATACTACAGCACGATATCCTATATATTAGGAAGAACCTAATTAGGAAATTAGTTCTTGCTATGTAGTGGCAGACCGCTAAGCGGGTGGTCATTAGAATGCTTAGGGCTAACATATAGACCTTCTTTCTAGTCTATATATCCATAGGTATGCTCACTACTAAGGGGCATGTGACCCTGCTAGGCTACTCCCCTACTACGCACGTTAAGGGCTCTTTTGATATTAGGAGCTAGGCTAAAGAAGGCCTAGGAGGTTAAGAGCAGCAATGATTAGATTTAGTGAGACACTTCTATGTCTGTGAGGAGGAAAAAGCCCTATGTTAAAGCAGCAGTAGTTATAGCTTATACAATGCATTAGGCTTCTATAGACTTTAGCCTAGCCTTATAGTACTCTGCGAGACTAATAACTAGGACTTGCGTGGTTATAGCGGAGAAGGGTTAAACAATGATGTTGTTAGTGTTTAAAATAGCGTTGCGATACTATGCTTTGTTAGCGCTAGCGTGCACTACTACGTCTTAGGGTTATAAGTCACGCAACGTTATATGTAGCAGCTATAATTTAGCAAGATGCAAGGCGGCAAAGCCTATAGACAACGTAGTTAGACACTATTACATATAAAAATAACGCTATGTAACAACGTTAATCTTTACTAACTAATAATAAGATGTTCTGTTATATGCTAACTAATTATTGCTAACTAGTTAAGTCACTGCTAACTAGTTACTGCTAACTAGTTGTTGCTAACTAATTATAACCTTTTAGATCACTTTGGATGCAGACGTTGCTAGGTTTAGAATCTTGTAATTATTTCTAGAATTAGGATTGTTAACAAGAGGGCTAAAACTAACTACATCGTGGCAAGAAAGTCGCTATTAGTGCCTAGGATCCCTTTCTCTCCCTGCCTCTAATTAAGCAAAAGGTAAGGCTTGTTATAACACTCTACGTAGCTTTGTTAGGTGTTAATCTCGCTCCTGCTTAAAGGAGTCGTGCTAGGGACAGGACTATGCTAGATTATAATTAGCTTAGCCACTATAGCTGCGAAACGCAAGGCAGACGTTTTGAACGTAGTAGAACTCCAAGGAGTTTATAAGAGTCTAGGCTAGGTTATAGAATATATATTCACGCACAAATGCCTTATATAGCTGCTATTAGCATTATCTACGTTTTTTATTATGTTGCTAATATCTCTTTATAAATACCTTAGCCTTTAGCTGCTAATATAATACTTATAATACATATCTTACCTACGCACTTAATCCTTATGTCTAGTCCTATATAAACATTACAAATCTTAACTACGTCTATTTTTAAGGTTCGCATGATACTATAGTAGCAAGTAGTTCTATAATTATAACCTTATAGCTATCTAGAAACAAGTTAAGAAAAAAGGCCTTTTTAAAGGAAAGCTATGTATGTTCTAGACCTAGTAAGGGTTTTCTTAGAGTTAGTTAAATGATATAGTCCTAAGGTGTCTAAGAATGTTAGGCTAGCAGTGTAATTTTATTCTATAGAAGGAGCATAAAGCTAATGCTAGGAAGTTGTTTAAGTAAGCATAGTTAAAGAGTTAAGCAGAGATAAACAAAATTGTCTAATGTAGTGCGTGCCCTTTTAGCAGGAGTGCGCTAAAGACGTAAACATATTCTATATATAGTCCTTTAATTCCAAGTTTGTTATATAACAGCAAGTGCGTTAGGTGTTATAGGAATAGGTACTTCTGTTTTTGCCCTTTATCGTCTGTGGACTGCTATAGAGAACACTAGACTAATGCCAACATCTCTTACGCCTCTATTATATCCTTTGCTTTTATTCTCCTTTATCTTCTTATTAGTTATTATATAGAAAAAATGCCCTGTTTTAGGTCTACGCTACTAAATTCTTGTTATGCCCTTTGTCTATAGACTGCTAGGAGGAAGACTCTAGTGCTAATACCTTGCTTGCGCTGTGTTAAGTAGATAAAATAGACTAGGGTGCAGATAGTGTTAATAGGAAGCTATAAGAATTAGTATTACTAGTGCTACGTAGGACTTAGCTATTATAAACATTCCTAGCTTAGTTTATTATACTAATTGCCTCTAACAGCTGCTACCTAACTAGCGCCTATTTAAGATTTCTCTTCTATGTCCTTATTGTTAGCCTTAGAACTAGAATCTAAATTCAATGCTCGCTCGCTAGCTTGTTATGCAATATTGGGTTTGTTTAGTTCTATAGCCTAGATAAGGACATAGTCCCCTTAACTTAGACGAGTCTTTCTCCTGCCTCTAAATCTCTTAGCAGTTAACATAACAGCAGCTTGTAGTTACGTTATACATAGTAGTAGAGAGAGTAAAGGGGTTGCTTTTAGTTAGACAGGAACAAGACTAGGAGATTATAGGCAAGCATTATTAGAGTTATAGTTAAGAGACATTGTTATAAGGGAGGGAGGCAAGTCTAAGAGACTAAGGGAAGAAAATATGCTAGCGTTAAGATTGTTAAGCTATGACTAGAGGGTGTTATAGAATGACCTATGTTGCTAGAGACAGAACAACTCTAAGTTCTAGCGCATTAGCACACCTATAGTGCTGCGGGCTATTTGTTAGGCTCTATTCTAGTCTACACTCTGCTAAGGCTTAGAAAACTAAATAATTAGCTCCTTACGTGCCTATTTTTAGGGAGATGCTGTCTACTCTAATTCTTAACATATGTTAGCCGCCTACATTTACATCTATTCTATATACTCTCTCTAGTTCCTGTTTTATAAATCCTGTGTTTAGTGTTATCCTATATACTCTCCTAATTTCTAGAATATGTTACCTGCCTACGTTAGCATCTGTTCTATATTCTCTCCTCTGCTTCTGCTCGTGCTAAAGTTTATCCTATATACACTCCTAAGAACAGTCTTTAGTAGGCGCCTGTCTTTATAGGAATCCTATATAATCTCTAGATTCCTAAAATAAGTTACTTGTCTTCTGCTTCCGCCTATGTCAAAGTTTATCCTATATACGCTCCTAAGAACAGTCTTTAGTAGGCGCCTATCTTTATAAGAATCCTGTATTATCTCTAGTTGCCTGTTTTCTCTTTCTGCCTATGTTAAAGTTTATTCTATACACGCTCTTAAAAACTGTCTTTATAAATCCTGTTATTGCTATAATCCTATATACTTTCCTATTTCTAGAAATACGTCGCCCTTCTCTGCTTCCTGCCTACATTAGCCTCTGTCCTATATTCTCTCTCTAGTTCTTATGTCTAGAACCTGCCTCTGCTATAATTCCATGCACTCTTCTATTTTAATAATGTGTTAGATTTTCTATAAGGTAGGTTAGTTCCCCTGTTACATGCACGTGTTAATCTCTAAGGGTCCTTAAATTTATGCTGCTTGCTAGCAGCAGCATTATTAACAACAAGCACCTAGGTGTTTAATGTAGCAAGAGAAAGAACAACTCTACTGTTATAAAGTAGCAAATCTTATTAGAACCCCTTGCTCTAGGCAAGGCAGTTAGCGGCCTGCTATTATTAGTTGTTAACTAGCAAGCGCTTCTTTAGACTATAATAGACTAACAACAGACCTCGTGGTTAGAAAGTCATGTCTAAGAGCGGCCTTAGTGGTATTGCTTAGCGCATTGGCTTAGCAGTTAGTTCTATAGTCTATTAGCTATTAGATGTTATTGTCTTAGGACACTAACTTAGGCAGCAGCGTAGATAATTTACTTATAACGTGAGGTGCAGGGTACATAATACATAAGTTTGCTAAGTTATCTCACTAGTTATAGACATGCTACCTAACTAAAGCCTTAGAACCTGTTAGATATAATATAGAATTAGAATAATAGAACAGCTCCTACTTACTCCTTTAAAGCTAGCCTAAAACATAACTTAATCCTAACTATAACGATAGCTATATAGCAAAGTTAACTAAGTATAGTGCTATAGAAAGGCAGGTAAATTTGCTTACGTTTTATAGAAATGTGCTTTAAGGCAGCTCTAGGCATGAAATACTGCAAGTGTAATTATGTAGTAGAGGGGCTAGAGAAAGTCTATGATTGTTACGAGAAGCTAAACAGTCTAAACTGCGCTAACCCTCTATATAACTACTCTATAACTAACAAGGTTGTTAATAATTTCTGTCTAAACTACAAGGCTAAAAGACGCTTATAGCTAGCTTAAAGATAAAACATAATATAGTGATTTCTGTCTTTAGATTAAAAAATTAATTCTACCTTAAGATATAGTCTTTATAGGCGTATAATAAGACTTAGTTTACCTATAAGGATTAATCCTAGATAATATCTATAGTCTCATAGCCCTTAGCCTTCTAAGCCGCATAGTAAGCCTGTTTATCTTGCTATTAGTAGTTTTCCTTAACTGCCAAGTACTTAATATTTAGTTATAGCTTAGGCGGGAATTCTGTTAGTTAAACTGCTACGTTCTTGCCAATATCTATAATAACCTTGCTTAGAGAGGAGAAGCTAGAAAGCTTCCCTGTCTAGCCTGCTTATATAACTTAGTTAAAATCTTTCGCCGCTTCCTTAATAATGCCCTAACCTGTTTTAAGCATGTTAACTGTTTCCTGTACTTTAGCGTAGCTGTTAGCTTTTATAATAGGGTTAATACTAAATGCTAAAAAATATATACATGTTGCTAATGTAAATAGGTCTTCTATAACCTGCTTAGCAAAGCCTTCCTCGTCGTAATGTCTAACAGATCTAAAATTAAATAACCTAAGTTAGTTATAGCTATTAATCCCTATGTTAAGTACTTTTAGGTCCCTATAAGTATATTCAAGGTTCTTAAGCTATGCAAGAGCACTAACAAGCTCTTTAATCCATGTAAAGTAGGTTGCTGTTATGTAGAGATCCTAGACCTTTCTTAATAACTTATAACATAGTAAAATAATACTAATAGGGAGTTTAGTCTATAGCCTTTATGTAATGTTTAGGTGTTAGTTTTTAGCAAGAATATTATAGAATTTGCTTTCTTTCTTAAACAAGGTTAAACTTTAGAGAGACATATGTATCTGCTTAATTATGTTGTCTATAGGTAGTAATTTAGCAACTAGATATTAAAAGGGTAGCTTTACTATAGCCCTATTAGATATCTTATAGACTATGCCCTATAACAGCCTAGTGCTTAGGCATTTCTGTGGCGGAATTTTATAAGGTGTAAACTAGGTGTTATTAGGCATTGAGTCTCTTAAGTAGTTAATCTAGTATAGTTAGGGGAAATTTAATGTTGCTATAGTTAAAACGAGGCTATTGTTAAGGTACAAAAAGAGTTAGGCAAAGGCTTTATAGAGAAGCAACAAAGGCTAATTAATGTAATTACGTGGCAAGAGAGAACAGGTAGATAGTTTACAGGCTTGTCTTAGCATAATCCCTCGCATAACTAACTAACTCCTATCTATAGGAACATTATGTTTTACTTTGCATGTAAAACTAGAAGACTATTTAGTAGTAGTTTAGAGATAATGTTAATAAAATAGTCTTCTTTACTAATTAGGTAACACATTAATGTTTTAGCTATAGTAATGTCTAGCAGGCGAAGCTTCTAGAATTATCCTAGCAGGTTAAGCGTAGAATAAATTCCCTAATTTTTATTTAGAAGCTAAGGACTAAGGGTAACTAAGGCAAGATATTATGCAGCCGCTAAAAGAATGTAAGGACTAAAAGCCTATATAGGCTAGGCGAGTGCTAGGGCTACCTAACCTTAAACCCTAAGTAGTAATCTAAGCGAGGGGAGTGTAGGTTAGGGCAGGTTAGGGCGGGGTTAAACAGCCCGCAGGGACATTTTGTCCCTACCTAGCATTCGCCTGTATAGCCTATTTGTTGCTTCTATTTGTCGCTAACTAGTTATTGCTCGCTAACTAGTTATCGCTTGCTAACTAGTTATTGCTAACTAGTAATATTGTTAACTAATTACTAACCTATAATATTGCTAATTAGATTGTTAAGCATTGCTAGCTAGTTACTGCTAACTATTTATTGCTAACTGTTTGTTGCTTGACATTTCTTACTAATTCCTTCGCAAAGAAACGTGTAGCAACAACGTAACATGTTAGAACTAACTATAGTCTATATAGGTGCTAGAGAGAGATGCTAAGCTTATAAAATTTAAGCTTAATCTATAAATGTTAAATTGCTTTGTTTACGCGAAAATTCTAACTCTGTTATAACATAAAAGCACTCTCTAACTTACTCCTAAGATAAAAAACCTAATATTTGTGACGTCTTTTCCTAGAACAGCTACTAGGCATGTAGTTATTATTATTCCTATAGCCGTCTCCTATTAGAACAGCAACGCTCTAGGAATTAGCTTCTGCTTTCTCTAAACCTACTAGAATTTGCCTAAAGCTACGTAGCAGTCCTATCTCTTTCTCTGTTAACATAGACCGCATTGCTGCTTTCTCTAATGCTTTCTATTCTTAATAGAGCTTATGTCCTTCCTCTATAGATAGCTTATGTAACTCTTTTACATGCTCGTAAGCTTGCCTTATTCTCTTTTAAAACAACTTAAAGCCTGCTATGTAGAGCAATTCTCTTATTACTTCTATTATAAACTACTGTTCCTAAGTCTTCTCCTAAGCTTTACTAAAACTTGCTATGATTTCTTCCTTATACTTAGCAGATGTCTAATTAACTATTTCTAAATATTGTTTACTTCGTTCTTTAGGGCCTGCATTTAAGGGATCGTTAAGAAAGATAACTAGACGTTTTCTTCTAATATTTTAGAGAGGGGCGGGGTTTGCTAGCGTCGCTAGCGTGTAAATAGGATTAATCTCTAACATTAAAAATTTACGGCTATATAAAACCCTTTATTAGGCTATTAGATAAGGATTAAACTAGAGTAATTTTATATCTATTCTACATTTTTGATTTTCTAGTTTAGACAAGCCTAATCTACCCTACAATTATCTCTAATTTGCCTAGGCAGTTATAGTAATCTATAAATTTTAGTTAACAGGCTAAAATAAGCTAAAAACGCTTTTATATCCCCTACTACGTAGCAAGAACCACACTGTGACGAGAAAAACTATAAGTACTTAGACTTTAAAGTAGTAGAAACTCTTCCTACGTCTAGATGTCTATATTATACTACGTGGGTTATATACTAGGGGTCTTCCTCAATCTCCTAACCGCTGCTACTAGGAAAATTACTAACCTTATTATCGCTGTCGCGCCTAAAATGCGAGGGCTTTGTTTTATAACGTAGAAGGGCACTACTACTACAGCTCTAGCATTAAGCCCTTAGAACTCCTAGTAGTTATAATATAGCAGTATCCAAGCCTCAAAGCATTATAATCACGCTAATAAGTCACCTTTAGCCCTATAGCAGCAAAGTCAGGATAATTCATGCAACGTTGCCACGCTAATTAGTACCTTCTAATCTAAGCAAAGAGACCCTAGTTATTTACGTAATAATTATAGAGTAATATAAGCCACAAGGGCAAACAAGCTAAGCATATAGCTAGAAGCTTGTAGCTGTCGCTAAGAATAGATTGAAGCAAGTCACATGACCCTCTTCGTCTAAGGTTCCCTATGTGCGTTGTTGTAAATTATTTAGCCCCACGCTAGAAATTGAATTATAACAGAACGCTGTTCCCTACCTATTAAACAAGACAAGCTAGCGAATAGAGCATGACTACCTCAAGCCCTTCTATTCCTTCTAAATTCAACGACAAAGTTAATAATGCTAATGCTAACCTCCCTTCTAAACACGTATAGGCTTATCTATGCAAGCTTCCTTTATGTCCTAACTATAGCAAGTCCTAGATCCTTTAAAGCAACTTCCTCCTCTATCTGCAAGAGCAAGATACACACGAGACAACAACAATAACACTAGCCGCACGCTATATAATTAAGAAAGAGTAGTAGTATATAACTAATCCTAATCTGCCGCCTTAGGCGCCCCTAGATTTCTGTTCCTAAGAGGATCTAGACAAGCATGTGTGGGATTATAGTTTTAGAGATAACACTAGGAAGATAATAATAGGCAGGGGCATAATAAAGCAAATAGAAATGCATAGGGCGTCATGACGCCAAGAAACGTAGGGAAGGCAGATAACGTAGCTACATTCTTGCTAGTGCGTTGTAGTAAGACAGCAATCTATGTAGCATAACAACATATATAAGTGCAGGGAGGGAAACTTAATAGGCAGTAACTCAATATTTAACTTCTATGTGCTACAATATTATAGGCGCTACTATAACCTTCGTAGGCAAAAGCTCTTTACATATGCCACTAATAATAGAGTAGCACTAGTCTTCCTTAATCTACTACTCGTTAATCCATGCCTTAAACTTTAGGGCATACTAGGTGTATAGTATTTCTTTCAAGCTGCCTTATGTCACGCCCACCCTATAGGAACATATCTAAGTAATTAGGTACTCTATTAAACTTAGTCTCCCTAAATGTCCTATTTAATATATTAGCTAGCATATACGCTATAGAACAGACACTATACATTAGGCTTCCTTTAGCAACTTAGTAGCAGAGCAGGGTCTAAAATGTAGGGTTTACGTGCTTATTGACGTCAAGGAACATACATAGTTTCCTTCTTGTTCCGTCTTCAACCTTATCTATGCCTGCTAGTATATAGACATAGTCTGTTTCCTAGTCAAATTTCCTTTCAAACAGTTATTAAACGGGCGCCTAGCTTGCTAGGGATATCCTAAGGTTTGAAGCAAAAGCAAAGCTAAATAACGTTAGCTTCTCCTTTAGGTAGTGTTTATTAAATATACCTCTTCTGCTTCCTCTGCGTGATTTTATCTCCTTGTACTATATTTATATAGATATAGACGCTATTAGAAAGATTAGCATAGATCTTAAAGCTTTGTAATTTTAGATATATTTGCTATAGATTAGTTAATAAGTTTAAGAGAAAAAGATGTTATATAAAATCTTCCTATGCCCCCTGTAGCTAGGTTAAAACAAACCCCCTTAGAGACTAAGTACGATTTCTCTTCTCTGTTCCACACCCTTATATAGTCCCCTACTTTCTATTTAACATAACTAAAAGAACTAGGGCTTTTATTTAATAAAGTCATGCATAATTTAGTGTCTATAAATAGTTTTAAGTCTCCTTTCTCTAGAAGGTTAGCTAAAATCTGCCTAGCCGTTTTATTTTATAAGTTATATGCTATAGCTTCTATACCGTTATTGGTCTATGCGAATATAATAACCTAATTGCTAGAATTCGCTATAATATGCTAGTAATTCCTATAAAGGTATCTATCTTTAACAGAAATTACGAGAGGAGGATTTAAGGTTTTATAGGTAGGCGTTAGAGGTTTCGTTTGCGGTTAAGCAACTACAGTAGGGCGGTCTAGAAATGTAACCATTAACTTAGATAATAAGTTATTAATCTCCTAGGGTATAGAGCTTGTTTCTTAGAGGTATAGTAGTTGCTGTTATGATTTTATTAGGTAACACTAGACATATAGTTTAGATAAGTATAGGACAACTTACTGCCTAAAGTATACGCATGTGCATCTTCGCGCTAGATATAATAGATGCACGCTTATTAGACATCTGTTAGGAAACCGCCTTATCTAGACTTAACAGGGCCGTCATAGTACGTAGGAGATAAGGACAAAGTATAGACTATATAAATAACGCTAGCAATAGGCTAACATGTAGTTAGGTTAGAGAAGGAAATAGAGGTATAGGGTAGGATGTCGCTAATCTTTATTGTTACGTATATAATAGCGGAATAGCGTGGACAGGGGTCCCTTACATAGTTAGTGTAAGAAAGACAGTAAAAGAGTGTTTAGGTATATACTATAGAAGCTAGTTTTAAAAACAGCTATAGCTTGTCTTATTTTATAGTTAAGAATAGCGTTCTAATATAATTCCTAGTGCAGGGGCTAATAATCTATAACAATACGTATAGGGGAACCTTAGACGAAAGGAAAACATGTGACTTACTGTCACGCTTGCTAAGCGCCTAGCTATAGACTTAGCTCACTTATTAATATAGCTTAAATTACACTATAATAATTATGCTAGACATATAGGTAGCGTTTTAGAACAGTCATGGTTATCTTGCTTAGGTTAGAAGGTAACTTACTAAGCAGCGTAGCAAGCCGCGACGTTGCATGAATTATCTCTACATTGCTGCCACAGGGCTAATAATAACTTATTAGCGTGATCCTAAGGCTCTTATAGACAGATATTATTTGTTATAACATTAGGAGAGATAAAGGCTTAGTATTAGAGCTATAGTAGAGGTGTCCTACACTGCCACGAAATAAGGGCCTTGTAAATTAGGCAGCAATAGCAATAACATAGTTAGTATTTTTCTTAGAAGTAGTAGTTATAAGATTAAGAAAGACTCTAAGTATATAAGTCAAGCAAAAAATATAGATAAGTAGGTATAGGAAGATTTTCTACTACTATAAAGTCTAAGTACCTATTGGTTTTCTTGTTATAGTGTGGTTCTCGCTACGTAGTGAGGGATGTTATTGTTACTATTATATAAGAGCTAATGTTACCTACTTCGCTCCTATTTACGTTTATCTCTAAAGCAAGCTGTCTCTTATAGCTCTTGCTCTCTGTTTAAGCTGCTGCCTAACTTCCTACTTACGTAGACTAGGGTTAGCGACTTTAAATATAATGTCTTAGAACTATAGAACTTCCCTTAGCGCCTAAAGGAATTAGAAAAATTTAATCTCTTCTTGCTTACATGTTAATAGCTTTGTTATTATAAACTTAACTATAAGGCTCCTTTACGTTATCCTTTTAGTATAGAGTGTATTAGCAAAGTCTCTTAAAATTACTTAGCTGCTATTCTAGGAATCTTTAAGGTTAATATATATCTTAATCTTTCTAACGTATCTAAAGGCCTTGCTGCTAAGGAATTAGAGAGATTCTAACGCCCTATAGCCTAATAATAGATAATGCCTAAGAGGAAGAAGTTGTCTGCCCTAGTTATAAATAAGTATGTCTAGATTTAAGCTATCTCTATTATAGCAAAGCTAAAGTAGCTTGTTGCTATACATTAGACTTATAACTTCCTTATTAACCTATTTGTTTACTCTAAAAAGCCTAATACTGCTCCTAGAACGCTCGTCTTAAGGAAAGAGCCCTAAAAACAGAGGAAATACATGCTTATAGATTTTGTTTTATAGTTTGCTAAGAAGTTTAAGCAGTTTAGGCTGTCTCTTTAGAAAGTATTTACTATGCGCGCTATAGCAGGACTATTGTTAGTCTTATATACTAGTTCTAAGAAATAGTTGTCTATATTAATACCTATATTATAGTATTGCTATATATTAGGCCCTAAGATTATAGAAATGTTTTTAAAGGTTATAGCATAACTATGCCTTACGCTTCTATTTAAATAGAGATTAGTCTCTAAAGTAAAGTGTATATTCTAAGGCGTAGGACAACTCTTTAGCACTCTAGGTAAGCCTATATAATTCTATTATAACAGTCTAGGTACTACTTCTAAGGACAAGTCTAGGTTCTAGCTACTGTTAATTTAATCCTCCTTAGGTCTTTATGCTAGACAAAGGAGAGAAAAGAAAAAGGTAGATAAAAATGTTAGGAATAGAGATAAAGATAATAGGTGCTTCTAGTATAGAGATAGCAAGGGATAGAAGGTTATTTTATATATAACGTATCTTAGCTACTAACACTGTTCTAAAAATATAGTAAGGCAAATGCTAGGGAGATTCCTTTACGCCTCTAGATCTATAAGGTTAAGAACGCCCTGCTATGCCTAGACAGTAGGTTAATAAGACTTTAAAAGTAGCGATGCTATAATCCTAGAAATAGTTACATAAAGATTAGCGCTTAAAAGACTTCTACCTAACACGCCCCTAGGTACTCACTATGCTTTGCTATAATAGCGTGTAACCTATGTCTTAAACAATAGACATGCATTAGTAGAAAAGCACTGCTATATGTTAATCTAGCATAGTTTTAATCCCTTAAGCCGTGAAACTACAGGCTATATCACTAACCTTTATGCAGGAGCCCACCCTGCTCGCGCAAGAAGCTATCCTTACTAATTAATCCTGTTTGCCTTTACCTATCTTAATACACTCTACTATAGGAAATGTTACCTTAACCGTTAGGAGGCTTTATGTAGATACCCTTACAAAATACTAAAGCAGCATAAGCCCCTAACGTAGGGATAGCGTCTATGCATCTGCTATAAGACCTTCTTGCCTAAAAATCCCTTAGTAAGTTTTAATTTAGGCTATTTTATCTATACCTATTAGTAACTCTGTTGCTACAAGGCAAACAGGGGCAGCAGTAAGGTTAATTTAGGCTAGGACTAGAATTACTGTTTACCCTAGTCCTGCTTAAGTGAAGTTATCTACACGTTATTGGTATATAGAGGGGATATAGCACAGCTCTAGAGGCAGCGCTTAGAGAGAGCTAGATTTAGCGCTATGTTAGTGGAAATAATTAGATTTAGCAGATATCTTTATGCAGGCAGTGCTAGAGGCTTTGACTTATATACTTATGCTAGTATATCCTATTAGTAAAACTTAAAGGCGCTATACATAGGTGCTAGAGGACTTAACCCTAGCAAATTCTAAACTAAACCTCTTTAAATAGTATTACTATATTATCTATAGGCATAGTGTTAGAATGCTATGCTACTATAGGTTTTGCTATTGTTTCCTAGAAAGGACCCTTAGATAATATTTAGAGCATTTAAGCTACTGTCTAGGGTAAACTTTACTGCTACTATACGTTACTAGAAGCGCCTAGAGGCTACATGCAGATCTTAGTAACGAAACAACAAGACAACCTAAGTATTAAACAGACAAATAGCGTTAATCTATCTGCAGTTAAAACGCGCCTCGCCTACGCGTTCTAGCTAGGGCTCTAATTTACTTTCTACATAAGTAGCAGTGTATATGTCTGCGTAGCAAAGGTTGCTTAATGTTAAGCTAGGGTCTATAGCATCTAATCTACTAGTATTCCTAGTTATGCAAGGTAGGCAGGACTAGGAAGGGAAGGCTAGAGAGAGCTAAGCGTTGCTATTCTGTAGTAGTCTATAGAAAATTATTCTTGCCTTTACTAAGAACCTAGAGGATATAAAACAGCCTTAGGACAGACTTAGAAGAGGATATTTTACTACCTAGTGTAATTAATTACCTTTTGTCTTGTCTTAGGGTGCGTCTCTTGTCTTAGGGACAGACATTAATAAATTGCTATAGAGACAGGCGCTAACTCTCTTTAAAACTCCTTAAGAGCCTAGCTATAGTTATTATAGCCAACAGTTATAGCAACATGCTATAGGGGCTGTAGGTAATGTGATTAGGGAGAATACATGCTAAACTATAATTCATAGACATTTTTTAGTCTATAGCATAATTTCCTCTAGGCTAATTCTGTCTAAATCTAAAGGCTAATTTAGTCTTAGGTTAACAGCGGATCCTATATCTGTTATAGTAGCAGATACATTTCTATAGATTACTAATTGCTAAACAGTCTTAACAGAGCTAGAGCAGAATATAAGAGTGCATAGAAGCTAAGCAGCTAAGCAGACCTAGGACAATTAGCTTACGTAATAATAAAGGGATAGAGGTAAATATAAGTAATATAATAAGGTTCCTTTTATAACAGTCCTTAACTTTTTTAATAAAAGAATACTTAATTACTATTCCTGCTCTAATTAATATAGATAATGTAGTAACTATGTTAACTATAAAAAGGACAGCTAACAGGCGTAGATATGTTTTATTCTAGGGACTCTCTTTAAACTTTTTATATATATAAAAGGCCTAAGATAAAGTTACTATAGGAAACACTATGCTAGTAGAGAGCATAAATAGGAGAAGAACTTTATATATAAGCATTCTGTTAACAAGTTTATAGTAAGCCCTATAATCCCTATGTTAGAGGACATTTATTATTACTAACATATATATACCTAGCCTTATAGATTATAACACTGCTACTAATAGATAATATAATAAAGCTATATAGTACTATAATTATGCAAGTGTTATAGGACGAAACCTAAAGCAGGCGAGCTAACTAGATATAATTAGCTAGGGCAGAGATTTTAACAGTGTACCTACGTTTATGCTATAGATAAGCTAGATTATGCAAAATATCATGACTTTAGTCACCTCCCTTAGCTCCTTTTTCTAAAGGGAGATAGCAATTATTGCTATATTAGCTACAAGAACCCCTATCTAAGAAATGCTATATAGAATAGCATAAGATGTTTCCTAAGGTAAATTAGGAATTTAGTAAAATGTTCTCTAGGTATTCTTAGACAAAATGTAGATAATATTCTAATATAAAAGACAAATACTTAAGATTAATCTAAAAGAGAGGCAGATAAGGTAAATAATAAGCAAGGCTATAATATTAGCTATAGTAAAGCTAATAAATAGTACTAACACCTTACATAGAGCCTCTTTATATCTTAGAGTGTCTCTAGCTAAGGTTAGAAGTAAAGGAGAAAAGGCAGCACCTTAAGAGCAGTATAGTTCTACATAGATGCTTCTAATAGTAAAATAGAGCAACACTACTTAAGTCTATCTACTTATCTGTCTCTATGCTGCTCTTAAAACAGGTATGTTAGTAGCTTTTACTCTAAGCCTTATTGCTACACTACTTTAGTCTTTTCTAGTAGAATTTTGCTAAAACTATAGTCTCTAAGCATAAATAGAGCGCTGTTAAAAGTAGACTATGCTACATCCTTTATGCGTGGATTTAATTAATTAGCAGAGATTCTATAATGTCTATAGGCAAGGCTATAAAGAGACTCCCTAGAATTATAGGCTATGCATGAACCTAACTAGAGGTTAATCTACATATTCTATAGCTCACCTAAGCAACTAGCAGTTGCTACTAGGTTATAACAGGTCCTGTTCTAGACAATAGCATAAAGCTACTGCCTTAGTTGCTTACTTATGCATCTGTTCTATCTAACAAGTAGCCCTTAACAGCAGGAGGGATTTATGTAAAGGTCTTAGTTATGCCTAAGGATGCTGTTCTTGCTAGGTAGTTTAGCCTAACTATAGTGCTAGAAGGAGAGAAAACGTTAACTAGTAGCTATGTATAGAGTAGAGCAGGGCAGTAAAAACTAGTAGTGTATTCCTTATAGGAGATATATCCTGTTAATAGCATATAATTTGCTCTAAGTTTAAGGGCAGAACAAATCTATAGTGCTAGCATCTCTGCTAGCATAGGCAGGGAGTGACACTAGGCGTTAGGTATATTGTTTCTAGCGCTTAGTAGTGGCTTTGCTACTATATAGTAGAGGTAGTTAGCATCTCCTAACTAGCATAAAAGGACAATGCGCTATTAAAGCATTAATCTGCCTTAGGCTCTTGTCTATAGAGTGTAGGAGGGTATAAAAACCCTAGTAAACCCTAAACTGTCTACTACTGTCCTTTACCTGCCTTTAAAATTGTTAACAATAAGCAACTTATAAAGCACTATTAAAGACCCTAATCTATATTAAGACATAGTAAGTATAAGCAGCATGTAGGTTTAGATAA
The DNA here is from genome assembly GCA_002105025.1 of Clohesyomyces aquaticus. Taxonomy (NCBI): domain Eukaryota; kingdom Fungi; phylum Ascomycota; class Dothideomycetes; order Pleosporales; family Lindgomycetaceae; genus Clohesyomyces; species Clohesyomyces aquaticus. The sequence continues at coordinate 36,146 of MCFA01000203.1, forward strand.
AACGTTAACTATGCTAGGATAGTCTACTTATTGCTCCTCTTAAAGAACTAGTATATAACAACTAACAGCTGCTACTTATAATAGTCTATTTATAAGATAGACAGCAAAGCGATATAGAGGGTAAGAATAAAGTGCTTAGAAAGGGGGCACCTAGTAAGGTAAAGCAATCTACTCTTAGTAAGTCTTCTAAAATTCCTAAAAATAACTTTAATAACTTAATTTTGTTAGATATAGACACGTTGCTAGTAGTGAGTCCTAAAGGGCTTTCTAATGTTCTATGTAAGGATTAAAGTGCTAAGGTAGACATACGTGCTTTACCTTAGATAGACTATATTAACCCTAGCATAGAGAGAGAGATAGATAGCATAGAGCAAAAGTCCCCTAACATTATAGAATATCTAACAAAGATATTCTATTAGCTTTATAGCTTGTAAGAGGATGTAGGAGGAATAAATAAAATATAGACAAAGGAAACATAAATAAGTAAGTCTTTAATCTACTTAAAACGCGACGTAGCTAACTTTGCTAGATGTAGTAATCTTGCTAAGAAAAGGACTTACTAAAGCAAAGAATGTTATAACATGTGCCTCTATTAATTAAATGCTCTGCTAATAGATAAAAAGCATAAGCACCCTTAAAAACGGCATTAGCAGCACTATTAAACATCTATAAGGACTAGAGGTTTAGCTTAATAGTTAGAAAAAGGATATAGTAGAGAGGTAGGATTAGATATAGAGAGAGTCTTAGCAATTTAGGGCAAAAAAGAGAGTAAGGTAGGCAAATAACAACTTAACTAGAGAGAAACCTAAAAGATAGAAGACAAGTTATAGGCAGGAGAAGGTAACGTAAAGTTAAATTTGTCTCTTCTCTTTAAAAGTTAGTGCTATGCGCTTGTCTTAAGTTAGTTAGACTAGAATCTTACATGTTAGAAAATCTCTATTGCTTTTATAACTAATTATAAAACTTTTTTCTCTTTTTTCTACTTGCTTACTTCTTACTTGCTGCTTTTTAGCTAGCGTAGGCTATAGACCTTTTTATTAGTAGAGAGTATAATTTTTCCTTTGTCTACATTAGCAAAATAAGTTATTTAGAAAGGGAAAGGCTTATAAGAGTTTCTAGACCTAGAGGCTATAAAGCCTAGTCTATAGACGTAAAAATATAATATTGTCTATTATAATATGCTAAAAAATAAATATCTATATTATATTTATGCTTTAACTTAGCAAGCTTCTTATTAAGGGTTTTTATTTGCTTATAAAAGTTATTGTTAGCAGCTTGTCTTGCCTTTAAGCGTATAAGGGTCTAAGATTTTTAATAGGAAGACATAATTAAGCTTAGGATCTATAAACTAGCAGTAGAGTAGCGTATTATAAACTTCCTAATTAAAATTAGTTCTTAGGTTCCTGTTTTAGGTCCCTTAATTACTATAAGCAAAACTAGACGTTTAGTAACCTGTTTTAACCCCCTCCTACAAAGAGGTTCTTAAATCTAGTTAGCATATTGCTTAAAAAAAGGGGGTCTAATAACAGGACCTAGAATTTTATATCTAAATTGCTTTACCCTTAAATAGCAAAGAGTGCGATACGCATTACGTTACTCTAATGCTCTCCTTGCCTGCCGTTGTAGAAGTTAAAGACCTTAACTACGCTATATCGCTAATTAGCAGCTACCTATAGACATTATAATCTATAAGCTATAGCGACAGCAACGTCATAGCAAAGCTAGCGTTATCTGCTTATAAGTAAGTAAATTAAAATAAATTACGTAGTTTTAACCTAGGTAAGCTATAGAATTATTTCGTTCTTTCTTAGAGCGCTTAACTTAGCTAGCTAATTAGTATCTAAGATAACATACTATTATTCTGCTTCTGCTTACATAAGCATTACTAACACGTATTTCGTAGGCTAAGAGTCTATAAAATACAAAACTAAGTTAGCTCTAAGTTTATGCATAACGCTAATGTTAAGCTATAAGCAGATAAGCATAACCTAATTATTATCCTTAGCTAGATAGAGAAGCTATAGCTATACTTTTATCGCTATAGAAATCTATAGGCGTGGCACTCTATACGCTAGACTATTATTAGCAGACAGGTAACAAGGTTGTAAATCTTTAGCAGGTCCTGCTAGAGAGCAGCGTTCGCGCTAGGAGTCTATATAGTAGAATCTAAGAGCTGCTAATTACCTATAAGAAAAGCATAAAGGGAACGTATAGTTACGTAGAGCAATAATGTTAAGATTTTGTTATTAGAATTTTAAGGACTAAGTTAAGGTTCCTATTTTTAGGCCCCTGCTTGCTAATTACATTTTCTAGTTCCTGTTTTTAGACCCTAACCTTGCCGCGCGCCTTTTAGGTAGGAAATAATTAAGCCTAAGGCTAGTGTAAATCTCCTACCCCCTTTTTAGAATAGTGCATATGCTAAGTTAGTAGCAGCTTACGAACTCTACGTAAGCCTATCTTATAACTTATTACTGTTTAACTAACTATTACTGTTTATACACCTTATAACATAACTAAGCTTAGGTAACAAAATATAACTATAATAATATTATAGACTCCTTAGAACTAATATCTTATACTACGCTGCCTTTAGTCTTGCTAGACTTGCCTTAATGTCCTTAACTAATAAGCTTCTCTAATTAGAAGAGTTTTACGCTTGTTATATAATATTCTATAATAGGTAGAGATAATTAAATAATTTAAGTTAATAAAATTACGCTTAACAACTAGGAGTTAGAGAAGAAGGTAACAGAGTTAGTAAGATCTAGCTATCCTTTAATATAATTCTTCCTTTAGCGTTGCTAAGGACTAGGAATAAGGGACTAGCTATAATTAATTATATACCTATAATTAAGATTAATAACCTTAGGGTAACGTTAGGCATTATAAATTTCTTTATTAATGTTATAAGAGTAATTATTATTAGGTGTTATCTCTATACCTTTATAACCTAACATTATAAGTAGCCTAGTTAGCAGCTTGCTAACTAGATAGTATTCTGTTAAGCTATGTCTAGATAAGAATAATCTAATAAATTATTGCCTTTATACTATAGCATAATGCTAATAAAACTAACTTAATAACGCGTTACTTAAAGGAAGATACTTAAAGAAAGCTATTTCCTTAGTTAGAATACTCTAAGTTAGAGAGTAATTTAAATTTAAATACTCTAAGTTTAAGTGCTCTAAGTTTAAGTACTCTAAATTAGAGTGCTTTAGATTTAAGTACTCTAAATTAGAGTACTCTACGCTTAAGTACTCTAATTTAGAGTACTTTAGATTTAAGTACTCTAAATTAGAGTGCTCTAGATTCAAGTACTCTAGATTATAGTACTCTAAATTAGAGTGCTCTAGATTTAAGTACTCTAAGCTAAAGTAAGTTACTTAGCTGCTATGTACACTTAGGGCCCCTACAGGGTTAAAAAGTTCTACTAAGAGGTTCTAAAATTAACCCCTAATAAATGTAGCATATTCTCTATTTAGCACAGACATAGTCCTAATTTAACTTTATAGTCTATTAATAAATACACATGCTGCTATGTTAGCAACTAGTGTTTTTAGCACCTATAGTAGGATGCTTATCCTAAACTAGGCGCTCTAGCCCTATACTTTAGTTATATAAGTTAGTTAGGTTTATTTTAACCTTAACTTAACACTACTAGAATTAGTTGTTATAGTTTAGCTATAATCTAACGCTTAAGCAAAGAACAGCAGTAATAAGTTATTAGCCTAGCTAATAGAGAGACTAAAGACAGGACGTAGTACAAAGGGAGAAAGAGAGTTCTTATATCTATAATGCTTAGGTTTATAGACTACTAGTTAATCTGTTCCCAAACAATATTTGTGCGAGAGTCTCGCGTTGTCTCGTGACAGGAACAGTCATGTGCTAGGACGCTAATATGCCTAGGAGAGTGTGCTAGAGAGAGTGTGCTAGGGAGAGTGTGCTAGGGAGAGTGTGCTAGGGAGACTCATATGCCAAGGACGCTAATGTGCTAGGGAGAGTGTGCTAGGACACTTATGTGCCAAGGACGCTAATGTGCCTAGGAGAGTGTGCTAGGGAGAGTGTGCTAGGGAGAGTGTGCTAGAGAGAGTGTGCTAGGGAGACTTATGTGCTAAGGACGCTAATGCGCCTTAGAGACTATGCTAGGGACGCTAATATGCCTAGGAGACTATTCTAGGGAGACTTAGGTGCCAAGGACGCTCACGTGCCTAGAAGACTGTGCTAGGGACGCTCGCGTGCCTAGGAGAGTGTGCCTAGGAGAGTATGCCAGAGACGCTTATGTACTCTAATAGAACTAAGCAGCGTTAGTCACGTAATAAAGGAATAGATTATTAGTGCATACTAAACTCAGAGAGTTATAGTAAGGCAAATTTAGCAGTAGAGAATAACTATAATATTAGATTATTACTAGATGTTGCTTAGAGTCTCTCTATAGAGATATCCTCTCCTTAAAGGCTATCTCTCCTTAGAGAGGTTTCTCTATAGAGAGAGTCTCTCCTTAGCTGTTCTCTCTATAGAGAGAGTCTCCCCTTAAAGAACCTCTCTGCAGAGCGCTTCTCTCTATAGAGAAGTCTCTCCATAGAGAGGATCTCTCCGCGAAGGCTTTCTCTCTATAGAGAGGATCTCTCCACGAAGGCTTTCTCTCTATAGAGAGGATCTCTCCACAAAGGCTTTCTCTCCTAGGAGAAGTCTGTCCACAGAGAGAATCGCTCTATAAAGAATCTCTCTCCACGAAGATTTTCTCTACAGATCCTCTCCCTCCTTAGTAATTGTTAAGAACGTTTTCCTTGCCTAAATTCTCTAGTCTAATCTACATTTAAGCGTAATAAGTTTTGTTTGTTTAAGCCTACATTTTAGCGCTTGCTTAGGTCTTATAATTTAATTCTAGGAACATAACCTCTAACTGCTTTCTTCTCGCTTTATATGCTATATAACTTTACGTAGACAGAATTTTAAGAGTTATAGATGTTAGTAGTCTAAAATTAGCCCCTCTAAGCAGCCTAGAATAGGAGCCTTTTCCTAAAAGAATACTTAATTAAAATCTCTAGGGAATTTGCTAGCTAGGCCTAAAATTAGGCTTATTATTAAGTTAAGATACAGCGATAAGGACCTTTTTACCTTTTAAACTCTTATAGACAAACTATAAACAAACATTGCTGCTTATTATTATATTATAGTTATAGCAATATAGAGAACCCTAAAGAAAGCATAATTTCTAAGACTTCTAAACATCTTAACAGTCTTAATATGTATAATAGGAACTCTATGCAGAGGACAAACCTAGCAACGCCTACGTATAAACAAACGTTGCTTATAACAGTTTATCCTACGCTAGTTATATACGAAGAAAAACACGTAAACAGTCTACATAGGGATATGCTATATAAACTACAGTACAGGCGTTCTAAACTGCTGCTAAAAGCGATAGAACAGCTTAACAGCCTACACCTCCTCTATCTCTCCCACCTACAACCCCTCTAGCTGCGTTATATCTCTAGCTGCGCTGCTCTAACTCGCGATAATAACATAAAGAGACAGCCTGTCTAGAATAAAATGCTAGATGCTAGATGTCGCTGTATGCCCTAGCTTTATAGTCCTTAATAGCATTAGAGCTATTAAACCCTATGACCCTTGCTAGCTAGAACTAGCTCTTTATCGCATCCTATACCCTAGCGCGCGGCTGTTGCTAATCTAAACTATGTCTAGTAGAGGTAGACTAGCTATGTTTTCCTAGCTCCCCTAAGTCCCTATACCACGAGCGTGCGAGTGCTCGCGTTTTCTAAATAGGTGTTAAGCTATATATGTAATAGTGCAGGCTGTTGTGGGCGACAAGCAAGCAGTGCGCGAACTAGCTATAATATGCCTCTCTATAGATCCTAAAGGAGCGCGCTTGTGGCTCTGCTTGCTATTAGTGTTTAGCAGATCCTAGAAGCTAATAATAGGTGCATGTTATTCTAGACTAGCCTCCTAACCCACGCGTTGTCGCGCCTCTGTTCCTAATTTTAACACCCTAAGAGGTTCCTAATTTTAACACCCTATAAGGTCTCTATTGACACCCTGCTAGGTTCAAAGTCTACAAGGAAGGCAGATAAGTGCTGCATTAGAGAGCAATTAGCATTATGCTAGCTAGCAGTTAGGAACGTTTAAAGGGAAGCAATAGCAGTAGTTGCTATATAAAGAGAGAAGACGCACTAGGGAGTTATAAGCAAGACACTAGCCTAATTTGCCTAACAATAGTAGTCCTATAACGTTCTTTAGAAGGCTTATTAGGGATTAGTGAATTATGTTTGCTAATAGTAATAAGCATAGTAATCTCTAACTTAGCATAGTCTACGCTACATAGTTACCCTATTAATAGCAGTTTTCTCTTCTCCTACACCCTCTAATTCCTAACAGCACTTATTATAATTAATATTAGTGCTAATTATAACTCTAACTACTAGGAAATATGCCCTAGGCCACGTAGCTCAATAGCTACACGCTGTCTTTCCCACGTAAATACAGAAACCCTATTCCCTCCCTCCTTAGCTATACTTGCCTTTAGCCCTCTCTTTCTCTTTTAGTTTACTAAGATAATACCTAGCATAGTTCGTTGTTTAACAACCTTAGCCTACTTAAAATTAATTACTATTACCTAGCTAGTCTCCTTATTCTATAGTATGTTACAGGGTTTAAGGTCCTTGTGTAGGATTCCTAGGTTAAATTATAGCTTTAAGGTAGATAGCTTGGCAGAGCGCTAGGCACGGCCCTTACTTTTACGAAGCACCTCTGTAATTAGTGTTAACAAGCCTAGAAGGCTAAGGCAGAGAAACCTCAGGTCCGTAGGCACCTGCCAAGGCCTTAGGCTAGTGTGTCGCTCTAGCATAAGGTGGATAGAACAACGAATAGAGATGCTACAATGTATATAGACAGGTAGAGAGAATTTGTCCCTCTACCTAGGCAGAAAAACCTGTACTAACGACGAAAATTAGGCCCTAGACATAGACACCGCTTTAGCTGCTAAAGATAAGACGCTAAACACTTAGAGAATACACTCTAAATATTTATAATTAAATTATAAGTTTGTCTTAGACTATTTCTCTATATAGTTATAACTAGGCTTCTAAATACCTAACCTAGTCTATAATCTTATTTTAACTGTTAACTTTAGCAGCTATCTACTTTTCTACTTGTTCTGTTCCTATAAGTAGAGTTCTTTATATCTTTTAATTAACTTACTGCTCTCTTCTATGCTATAATATTAATTATAGATAATTTTAGCATTATCCTTGCTAAACTTATAGAGTGCTATCTTAAGTTCTAGAGCATTTTTGCTAGTCTTGTGGGGCGTAGCAGAGATAGGTTAAAGGCTACGCAGAGCATTTAGAGTTTTATTGTTAGGCGTAAGGGCTATAAAACAGACAAAGAATTTCTATTTAATCTTCTTTATATAAAGCTGTTCCTTAAGATCCTCGTTGCCAAAAGGGTTATTGTCTAGGGAGCTAACAACAAGGGGCAGGTTAGGTAGTAAAGTAAGACAGTATTGAACTAGATCCTATAGGTAGCTTAGCATAGTAGATGCGTAACAATATGCGATAGGTAGCTTTAGCTAGGGCTATTTATGTACATAGGGCAGATTAGCTATAACTCGTTCTATTAAAGTGCGCTAATAACTGCTATAACATCTCTAACTACCCCTCTAGATGCCGTAGTACGCTATTGCAGAACTAGATGCTAACGTAACATTATAAGGTCAGCCTTCTATGCATGTATATTATTATGTCTAGTAAAGGATATAGCTTACTAGCCTATATATGCTATTTCGCAAGTTAAAGGTATGTGTTTACTAATAATCACGAGCGAGTCTAAACTATCTTAATCTCTACTTTAAGTAGCAAGTTAGTTTATATATCTAATCCTTGTAAAAAGCAATAGGAAAGCTAGGCCTAGTGCCTTAGCTCTATAGATGCTAAAAGCAATACATGTAAATTTAGTAGTAATTAGTAGTTAAGGTAGCAAAACTTTTGCTATAGCTTTTATACACTAAGCTAAAAAATTAAACGCTAAAATCCTTATGCACCTATAGGCTATAGCAGAAGGTTTAGATAAGCTTGCCTATTATAGAGATCTTAGGCAGTAGACTTAACTATAAGGTGCATGTCTAGTCTAGGGGATTAGCAGGGTATAATTAGTATATATCTAGAATTAAACGTAAGGGTGACCTTATAGAAAGGTAACTAGTAATATAGGAAGGTAGGATTAATCTAGTAGTGTTATGTAATATATTAGATTAGTTTAACGCGTGGGGACCCTAACAAAGAGGAGGTATTTGCTTTGCGTACTAAGTCTTTTATTAAAGGCGTAGTAGGGATTTTAGCGTAGTGCTTTTCATGCCTATTACATAAGAGCAAAGGGGTTAGATCTTATTAACTATTATGCTAGCAGATTCGTAATGTAGGTCTATTAATAGAGACATTTAGGCTCTAGGATTAAATAGCAAAGCATAAACAACATAAAAACTATAGAGTCTAATAGTTAACCTAATTACTACTCTATAGCAAGCGTACTGCTATTAAGTGCCTATAATTCTTTAAGCAACTATATACTATTCTCTTTAGCTTAGGACTATTAAGCGCTTTTTTTAGTTATAGTATCCTTAGAAGTATCTTTGCTATAACCCTTTATAGAGCGTTACAGACTAGAGCTCTTTCTATCCTTAGGAGCATCCTAGTCAGGGCCCTTTATAGAGCAATATAGATTATAGCTCTTTTTATCCTTCTTTTCTTTAGGGGGTCTTAGCCTTATTCTAAGTTGTCTTAGCACTAGCTTCCTTAGTTTTATAGTTTTCTAGTTAGCATTAAGAAAGGATTTATTATATAAGTTACTAAGTTAAGGTTAGAGTAGTTATATTAAATATCTTAGTAATATTACATTAACTCTAGATATATTTTCTAATATGTTTTTGTTAACTTATATATCTCTAGTAACTTAACTTAATTAATGTATTGCTAGCAAAGGCTAAGGAAGTAGCAGAAGATAACTATAAGTATTTTGTTTAGATATATAGACAGTTAGGAGGAAAAGCGTTTGCTACATAGACAACTTACTTATAGCTAGGCAGGGAAAAACGCTACAATATGTCATGGCCACTAGATAACTAACTCCTTAGCAAATATGCCACGAGCGTGCGTGCTAGAGCAGAACTCAAGGGCTAGCCACGAAGCCACGCGCTTAGAGAGCGACGTTTTAATAGGATACTAGTTATGTAAAAGAGGGTTTTAGTTCTAAAGTTTACGTAAATTTAAGTTAGTAAAAAATAATAGTTATAATTAATATATAGCACTAGGTAATCTTGCCTTAGAGAACTAAAAAAATAACCTAGCTAAGAGATAATAAAAAAAATGTAAAGCAATATTATTTACACTTTATGTAGATTAGTAACCCCTTCTTTAGTTATATAACCTAAAGATTATAATAGTCTATAAATCCTATTAGCACTACTGTTAGGACTTAAAAGAAGTTCTGTCCTACTAGGGCTTTTCTGCCTAAAGCTATAATACTAGCAGATTGTTTAGAGAAGGATAATAAACAGATTAATTAGACTAACTATACTAGAATTTGCTATAAGAAACTAGTTATTACTTTTTATAAGTAAAATAAAAGAAAATAAAATAGCTATAATAAAAAAGAAAGCTATAAGGATGTAAATCTATATTTAATTCTATTATTAAGACATGTTTTTTGTTATGTTATAAGCTAGGCTAATAAAGACAGCAGCGCTAACTTAAAGAAATAGTGTTCTAGAAGAAATCTACTATTTCTAGACATCCTATGCTAGGCTGTTCTTATTGCTCCCTCTTATAGCGTAGAAACCTAAGAATTTAATAACAATAGCAAGCGTAGCAACAGTTAGAAAGACAAAGGATAGAAAATATAAAGAATCTATAATCCTTAAGACAAGAACAACCTAGACTTGTTAGAAGTGCTATTCCTAGTATTAGGGTATATAAACCTTATTAATAAACCTATAGATCTAAGCTACCTCTAACGTCTATTAAATAGCATAGGGCGAAGTAGCAGGGACAAGACATAAAACATAGGCAGTAAAAATCCTAGCAGAGCTAAGCGCAAGGGGTATCGCCACGAGCGTAGCCTATAGCTACTATAGGCCTTTCTACTAGTTCTAACTTTAGTAACATACTAAGGTAAGACAGTAGAGTAAGTAGAACAATATAATAAAAAACGTAGTCTATATAAAAGGCGTTATAAGAATTAGAGTAGAGTGTATTATAGTATAGCAGCATGCAGGACGTAGAAAGCAGGCAAAAGACAGCTTATATAGAAAAGCAACTAGTAAAGGACTAAGAAAGGCAGCAAACTAAAGGACGTCGTAGCCTTAAAGGACGTGCATAATATATTATAGTTGCTTAGGACTATCTTGCTTTTTAAGACGCTTTATACTATAGAGGGGCTATTAGATATATAGGTCTACTTCGCGTCGCTTAACAGACGTAGAAGCAGCCTTATTAGAGAATCTTTAGAAGCAGGGCAAGGGCATAGGCTAGAAAAGTTAGGAATCTTTACGCGAAGTGTAGATTAGCTAAACCCCTGCAAGGCTTATGTTAACAGAGCCTTAAATTATAATAGAGTAGGGCGACGCTAACACTTTTAGCTAGTCGCTTTTATGGGTTTTTAGCCTATAAAGGCAATTAGCTACACTAGGCTTTATGCTAGACTATGCTTTATAGAACCTAAGATAGGCAAAACTTGTCTTAGCTAAAGTCCCCTTCTTCCTTAGCCCCCTTTCTATATAGATGCTAGTTGTTATAGATCTCTACTAAGCTATGTGCCTTATAAGCCTTGCTTCTAAAAAGGACATTAAATCCTGTCTCTATATAATAGACATATCTATACTTACGTAAGCAATTAGAAACTTTAATTACTAGGTTTGCTGTTTAACAAGCTAGTTAATAATTAGCAGTTATAGTCCTTAGCCTCTAAATACGTTAGCTATAATTTTGCTAAAGTTAAAGGCAGATATTAAAAATATTTTCTTATAAAGCTATAAGGCTGCTGTTAGACACTTATAAGAAGCAAATAACTTCTAGCTTCTTAACATTGTTATAGCTAATTGCTCTATAAAGACGCCTTAACAGAAATTACAGCGTCTCCTTAGAGAACAAAGCCTTGCTATTAACTTTAATTATTAGAACCTAGGCTAGCTTAATAGAATTCTAGAGAAAAAATCTTTTTATTTATTAAAAGATCTAAAAGGCTCTATCTAAAAGTTTATTAAAAGAACCTTTACTACTTATTAAACCTAAGCATAGAAGGCTATTAAGACTAGGCTTATATATTAGGCTATAGAGAGTATTTTCCTGTCCCTAGCTAGTATATTAGTTCTTTTTATGTTTATAGATGTCTAAAAGTTAACGTATAATAACCTTATAGCAGTAATCTTGTTACCTACGCTAGCAGAGTTAAGAGAGCTTATAGCAAGGTACCCTGCTTAGCTAGACAGTGCTTAGACATACTATAATACCTAAACTTAGCGCTGCTCTTCTTATTCTAGGACCTAGAAAGCGCAACTGCTAACGCGTAAAGCGCTACGTTAAGGACGCTGCAAGCAATGCTATAGGACTAAGCTTAAGGTACACTGCTTCTAGAACCTTATCTCTAACATGCTAACAATAGTGCCACGTAGTGTAACTACGTAGCCCTAGTTGTTAATGCTAGTACTAAACAGAATGTTAGTAAGAATTAGAATAAGCTACTATAGCTTTAGCTAATAAATTCCTAGGAACAGATAAGGTAGGCAACTGCTCTATAGAAGCTAGCTTAGATTATAATGTCTATTTAACTTTTATATTACCTGCTATAGATTTGACCTAATATAATAAGCTAGAGAGTCTTATAGACTAGCAACGTCCTAAGAATAGAATTAGTTAGAGTGTTTAGAACCTACTAACTAGCTCATAAGCAAGAAGCAGCTTATTAAGAGCTGTTATAATAGATAAGAGGGACAAAACTAGGCTGCTAAGAAAGAGACTAAAGCAAGCAACAAATAACTAGCTAATTATGTCTTTAACAAAGGATGCGTTAGTATAGCAACATTAACTTGTTAATTTAACCTAAGGCAATAGTAATGTAGAATTAGATTATTAGGATTAGCATAGCAATATAAGCTTTGTCTTAGGGCATACTAGCAATAGTGTAGCAGGCGTAACCTACGCTAACACATAGGGTTTACATAGTGCCTCTACCTATTCTCTGCCTTAGTTTCTCTCTTGCTTATTATACATAGGCCTCTATATTAATAGCAAAGTATTGTTTATATCTATAGCGTAGTTAACTCTACTACTATTTATATATATATAAGACTTTATAGAGAAGAAACATTAGAACTTTAATCTTTATTAACCTCTTATTGTCCTTGCCCTCCTAGCAGCAACGTAGGCACAGGTAGGAGAGCATAACGAACGCTAGCTAGCTCTATTTAGAAATACATACCCTTAAAGAGCAATATACTATGCTCTTGCGTCGCACTATAGCTTTCCTTTATGTTAGGCTATACTTAGATCTCTATAGTCTTAACATAATCTATAGAAATAAGTGTAACAAGGGCTATATGTCCTAGTAAAACCTCTATCTAGCTGCTATTAAGGTGCTATAACACTAGTATTAGACGCTTTACGTTAGGTAGTAGTGTTAGAATTGTTACTTATGCGCGTGTTTCTACTATATGCTTAATATTGTTTGCCTTTAACGTTAGTATAGTAGCTTAAGCATCTCTATCCCTATATATACTTAAGCAAGCTTATTAAACAGACTATAAGGTACTTCTTTATATTTCTCTGTCTGCTAATATATAAATAGATTTACGCTTTTATGTTTAGTAGTAACCTATGTAATAGCTAGCTATAGTAGCAGCAAGGCAAGTTCATAGGTTAGCTGTTTAGAAACTAGCGTTAAAGTAGAAAGAACTTTAAAAAGAAGCATTGCTTAGGGAGTGTTATATATAGAATATATAGTATGTTATTAAAGGTATATCTATAGAGAAAGTATATAGTAAACAGAGTTAAGCATGAATTAGGCATGTAGTAGCGTTATATAATAAAACAGTAGAGGAAAAATAATTTTCTAGTTTAGTACTATATAATATCTTTAATATAATTAGTTAATAAAGATGCTATAACAATTTGCTACCTAAGCTATTAAAGCCTACTAATTTAAGCTGTTACGCTCTGCTAAAGATAAAGTTAAGAAGTAGAAAGGGCTAGATTAAAGGATAAAAACAGAAAGCGTGTAAAAACTTAAGGACAGTAATAGAGTAGATTAAATTCCTCTCTTACTTTCTCCTATAAACCCTAGAAAAGAGTCTACGCAAGACAAGGCAGCGCTGCTACCTTAGTAATATGTTAGCATAGCTATTAAGGTCTATAATAGAAATCTTATAAAGTGCTAAAAGAGGCGTTATATATAGGCATCTTATAAGATGTTTAAATAGAAATTATATAGGTAGTTAAAACTAGAACCTCTTTAGTAGTTAATAGGCTATAATTTGTGGATAGGCTATATAGCAGGGATCTTAAAGGCTAAGCCCTACATAGGTTAGAATAATAACACCTAGCTCTAAAGTATCTTAGCATATTACGCGTCTTAGCATAGTAGCAGACTAAAGGTTTTTTATAGAGTGCATTAGGCAGTAGGTAGTGTAAGAGTTAAAGAACAGCTAGTTTAATAAGAGTCTATGTTATTCTAAGAGGAGCTAGGTAGTTCTAGGCTTTATTACTATTCTAGCTAATTCTAGTAGGTATAAGAGGGCTCGTTAAGAGGCTTAGGAAATATAAGGAGTCGTCTCTACGTATAACGCTATAAGAGTAACTATAAGCGCTAGACATCTAAGCCCTCTCTCTATAGCTTTAACCTTCTCTTTAATCCCTATAACATCACGTAGAAGCTAGGAGAAGCAGTAGAACAGCTTAATAGCCTGCACCTCCTTTATCTCTCTCTCTAGCTACGTTATGTCTCTAGCTACGCTACTTTAACTCGTAATAATAACATAGAGAGATAGCTAGTATAGAAATAAAGTGCTAGATGTCGCTATATGCGCTAGCCTTATAGTCCTTAATAGCATTAGCGCTATTAAACATTATTAGCTATAGCCCTTGCTGCCTAGAGAACTATTTCTTTACTCCTATTACTACATCCTTGCCTCTAACCGTCTCTGCGCGCATGGCTTCTGCTAATCTAAACAGTATCTAGCAGAGGTAGACAATGCCCTGCTCTAGCGATTCCCTTCTAGCCTGCCTCTATCTAGATCATGGCCTTGTGCTTGTTATAGTGTCGTCGCACGTAGTCTAGCACTAGCTACGTCTTCCTAGCTCTACTAAGTCTTACATCACGAGCGTGTAAGCGCTTGCATTTGCTACATAGGTGTCAAGCTATGCGTGAATTTAATTGTGTAGGCTGTCGCTAGCAACGAGCGAGGAGTAGATCTAACTGCTTTATAGCTCTGTTTGCTGCTAATGTTTATCTATAAGCTTTAGCCTAAAGTGTTAGTGTTTAGCAGATCCTATAAGCTAATAATAGGTGCTAATGTTATTCTAGACTAGCCTCTAGACCCGCGCTACCTGTTGCGTTTCTATCCTTTTAGCCTTACTTTATACTACACTTCTCCCTTAATCTCTTATACACTCTCTAAAGTAGGTCGCCTACGCTAGATGCGCATTACGACGTTGTATAATCTACTTCTACGCTATTTCCTAGCTCTTTTCCAAGATAGCAGCTAATCCTAGATCGCAGATAACCTAGTTAAAGCTAATAGGCGGAGGTCTAGATAGCTTTCGTAGCTCTTTTAATTCTATATGTAAGGATATAGGCATTCTAAGCTCTATCTAAGCGCTAGATTAAGTAGAAGATAAAGGTAATGTAGAATAGCTATTCTATTATGTAACTTCTAACGCATATATAGAAACCTAGGATCTATTAGTCGCGCTCGTCTCTGCTCTACAAACCCTTCCTACGTCTTGTTATCTACCTTTAAGCTATAGCAGCAAGAACTTCCTTAACAATTTGTTAAAACTTATAATAGCAATTAACGCTAATAATTTTAACATAAACTAAATAGTCCCTCTTTTAAAAGCAGTCCTAAATAGTAAGCCTAATAAAGTTATTTAGAACAAAGTATATAACGCTATTACTAAGTCTACCTCTCCTCTACGCTCTCTATCCTCTTTCTAGTAAACACTATAGCTACGTAACATAAGCAGCTTTATAAACTTAACTAAACACTATAAATACGTAGATAAAGTTTTAAAAGAGGAGCTAGGGCTTATGCACGTTAAGATTCCTAGCTTCTTTAAAGCCTTCTTTAGCAAAATTATAGGCTTTAAGCTAGCAGCGTAGGCAGTATTTAAAAGGTATAAAGCAGGAGATTATCTACTCTACCTAGATAAGAGTAGCTAGCAGGACTAGCCTAAAGGCGTAAAGGAAAAAGAGGTCCTAAGCTAGTTTATAGAGCGTATAGCTTAGTTCTTAGATTTTATAAAAGAGTATTAGCCTGCCTTTAGGGCTTAACAACAGCTGCTAGCATAACCCTACTAGCCTATATAAGGCTCTACTGCTAATTATAAGTTAGATGTTAGTTTTATAGACGACCTAAGCGCTAGCGTGGACTCTAAATGCCACTAGAAGCAGATTATCGTCCCTAGAGAACTAAAGAGCAATCTATTAGCTAACATAGCCTCTAAAGCATAGCTAGATCTAGGGCAATATATAAAAGAGGTTCTTATAGCTTAAGACAGCTATTGCTTTGTCCTTAGCTTTACTCTCTATAGTTTGCTTATGTAGTTATAGAAGTTTAACTAGCTTAAGAGTATCGCCTTTATGTAGTTTAATATTAATAAGGACAGGCTATAATTTATGTTAACAGTGCTTAGATTTCTCTAGCTAAATAAAGAGCAGCTTAGATTTAACCCTTCTATTATTATAGTTAGAGACATTTAATACATAGAGATTAAGAGAGATAATTAGAAAGAACGCTTTATTATTAACAAGGTTATAAAACAATTACGCTACGTTGCTAGCTAAGCTATAACTTGCTAGAAAGTATATTATAAGGGAGATAAATTATAATTACCCCTTGTTATTAAAGACTTATAGCAGTTTCTAGAACGCAAGGAAGAGAGTAAGCTGCTATGTAAGGCAACAGAGAAGGGTATAGTCTACGTCGCGAAATACTATTACTATAAAACAGTCTACGTAGGCAGCTAAGACAATAACATTAATAGCAACGTGTAATAAGGTCTAGACATAACGTAAGCAAAAAACTATAAGCTAGAAAGCTTAATAGCCCCCCTAAGCTTAGCTAGACGTTATATCTCACGCTAAGGCCAAAGCAGCAGCGCTATAGGGCAGAAGCAGTCCTTAAGTTACACGCTATTGCCCCTAAACAAGCAAACCTGTTTAACCTCTCTAGTAAAGGGTAGTAGGGCGACAGCGAATTAAGTGCATTGCTACGTTATTATCTAAGACTATAGGAAACTTATTTATAAGGCGAGCTCTAGAGTAAGCCTTCTAGCTATGTTAGAAGGCTATATTAACAGATATAAGTCGCTACATATATAAGCTAGTATGCTATAATATAATATCTCTCTAAATAACCTTATAGTAAATAAGGACAAGGACAACCCCTCCTAGAACGCCTTCTTAATTAACCTAGACCTTGCTATTAAAGAGAATTATAAGAAAGCGTTAGGAGCGTAAGGGAAGACTAGCACATAAGCATTTATAACAATTAGAGTGCTTCTAGACAATAAACTACATTTGTTTATGCATAACCTAGAGTTATTTTTCTAGGTGCTATTCTAGATATACATTTATTATAATAGACCTAGTAAAGACATTAGGCTAACAGAGTTTAAGTATTAGAACTATAAGAATAACTAAAAGCTAGCTAAGCTAAAATTTAGGACTATAGGCAACAAAAGAGATTTTCTCTAGACTATAGAGGAGAACTTTACTCTATACTATTATCTATTAATTCCTTACGTTAATAGATTATAGAGAAAGGTGTTTCTAAATAGTAGAAGGTAGAGAGACCTAGACCTAAAGCTATACTCTAATATAAAAGAAATACTTTAGACTACATAGGATAAGCTAAAGGGATTAGAGTAACTATTATATATACTATTAGCTATAGCTTAGAGATATTATTATTAGATGTAATATTTAGTGTAACTTTTATAATAGCTATATCTAGGCTCCTGTTATCTAATCCCTTACTAATTTTCTATCCTAAAGGGGCCTTTTTAGTCCCTTTAGCCTAAACAGACCCCTTGCCCCTACGCTTCTAGTTTCTAAATTAGCATAACTGTTCTAAATAATAGCCTTGTTAGCTTAAGAGCACGTGCATACTGTTAGCGTTTAGCAGGTCTTTTAAGCTATGTTAACAATTTTAGACCTTTCTTAGATTGCTTAGCATATACTAATCTGCTGCTATTAGAGTTCTGTTAGGTTATATAGTAAATGCAAAGAATGCTACTAGAACAAGTTGTTATTTCTATATATACTAAATAAAGCAGATACTTTGCTAAAGGAGTATATAAATAGTAACGTAAAGAAACAGAAGGCTAAAGTAACAATAGTTAAGTAGATCCTCTATTGTCTATAGAATCGCTAAACTCGCGCTAAACCTCTTAGACTGCTTTAGTTGCTTGTCTTAACAAACTGCGCCTTGCTAACCTACGCGCTGCAGCTTAGGTGTCGCGAGGCAGTGCTAGAGCTGTTAGGTTAGCTTAATTACTTGCTAGAGCAGCGCTGCTAGCTTTATCTTTAGAAGCACTACCTAAAAATAGTCCTTTAGTTAGTAAGTGTAGTCCTAAGTAATTGTCTTTACTAACTAAGGGGTTAGGAGTTAGGAGTAGAGTGTCCTAGCAACTAGTCTCCTACAAGCGCTGCTATTGCTCTTATGTTATAGGATCTTCTTCTTGCATGACATTACTTAAGCAGGTTAGTTAGTTGTCTTCTCTTAGCACGCTGTTACTATTAATAATTATATAGCTAGTAGTAACAGAGCTGTTGTGTTAACTAATCTAAAGTATGTCTATATTTGTCTAATCTATAATAAAGTCAGCAGTTTAGTTAACTAGACTACCTGCATTGCTACTTCTAATATTATTCTAGTTAGCTTAACTGCTTGCTATAGGGCCTTCGCCTAGAGTAGCGTTGCTAGCTTCGTCCTCTAGATAATAACTCAATTGCTCTAACATAGAAATTATTTCTTTAGATAGTTATCCAAGTTACAAGTCGCGCATAGAGACTAAAGGTTAGTGGCTATAGCTAACAAGACCTATCTCTTCTCTATTAGTAGCTATTATTAGGGTTGTTAGGGAGCTCGCTATTGTAAATAGTCTTTAGGGCCTATAACAATTAGCGCTAAGAGTAGAGACGTCTAAAGCGCTCTCTATAGCTAGGTAAGTCTCGCTCCCTCTATTAGGCTACGGCTCTCTAGCTATGGCATTATAGAGCTAAAGGTTCTCTACATTAGCTAAGAGCTCTATAAAATTAATAATTAATGCTAAGGAGGACTCTAAAGTGTCCGCATTGCTGTTCTAGGGTAAATAGCTATTCTAAGCTTCGCTCGTGCTGTTATAGGTCCCCTGCTATAGTAGGATTTAAGAAGTATTTAACGCGCTGTAGGTACCTAACTAGCTATAGGAATTCAATTAGCTAACTAACATAGTGTAGTTCTAGAAGTAGAGTATAAAGGGGGACAAGCAAAGACGTTAACAATTTAGCCCTAAGTAGAGAGAGAAGGACAAGTTTAAAGTAATAAAGACTAATTAGTTTAAGCTGCCTTAGTATAAGAAAGGGCAGTTGCTGTTAAACAGATTTTAATAAACGCGCTTTTATTATAGACTTTATACATGTCTTCCTAGACTTATCTACACGCCATGCCTTTCTACTCCTTTAACCTGCGTTCCCTAGTAAGCTGTTAAGCATAGTTATAGAAGCAACATTAGTCCTTTCTTTATTAAGAGGGATATCTATAAGTGCGAACGAATCTCTATACTAATTTAAGCTTAAGTTCTTTTAAACTACATTAGATTTTGCCTGCAACATCCTGCCTTTAGCAATACATACGAATATAGTTTAGATTAAGTAGAGGCCCTAATTAAGCTAATTCATGGGTATATGCTAGCCGCCTTGGACGTTTATAGCCTACATCTTAGTTGTAGGTTTACTGTTTGTGAGGCATGCGAGAAGAGTGCAGAAGTGCGCGTGGCATAGGGATAGAGCAACTAGCAATAGACGTAGTAGGGTTTAAGCAAGCTAATATATAGGAGGATAGACGTGATGTAGGAGATAAGCGTAGTTTTAGTAATAAACATAGTCTTAGGCTTTTCTAGGCTTATATATAGTTTAGGGCTTGTGCGTGATTTAGGACCTATACGTAGTTTAGGGCTTATACGCATTAGCAACTAACTTATTCTAGTCTAGTATATGTTATAGTTTAGGACTAAACAGAACAGCTTAGGAAGCTTATAAATAAGAGTTTAAGCCTTCTACATCCTAGAGGCATGTATTAGATTTACTAAGATTTAAAACATATTTTACTTTACTGTTTAGATTTTTATGCTATTTCTATTCTAATTATATCTAGCTAACATTAGGCCTGTCTTAGCAGATTTAACTATAAACTAAGCGTAGGCAGACATAAAGGTAATAACACACCTAGCTAACTACTTTAAAATGTTAGTTGCTGTCTAGTAACTACATAAGCAAGAAAGAATAGTAACTGCTATCTCCTAAGGTATTTAGAATACGCTAATGCACGTTATATTTGTTCTATTGCTTGTTATAAGTATTACGTTATGCACGTAACAATAAGTATTCGTAGTAGGGCATAGGAACAGTGCGAACAGGCATAGCTAGCAGACGATTTTATATATAATCTTGCTATTAGTTACTAATACCTATAATAAGAACAATTATACGCTTTTCTGCTCTACTACTTCTTGTTTCTCTTCCTGCTAGCGTTCTAGTCTCTCTTTGAGCTATATGTCCTTTAACCTTAAGGGTCTTATACATAGCTTGCGTTTGCCTAACTGCCTTGCTATTAGGCTGCATTATAAATTATTATTAAAAAGATAGAAAACTATGCTAAGCGCTACTGTTGTGCCTAATATAAAAGACTTGGGCTAATAATGTGCCCTACTACTAGCACGTGCTACATAAAAGCGACCTTTTACCTAGGCAGTTACTTGCTATAACATTCTTGTTTAACTGCTCTGTCTTAATCTTATAGCTATATCTTTTGTCTTAATTTTTGTTAACAAGCAGACCTAACTGCTACACTTGTTAGCTACATATGCTTAAAGCAGCAAGTTTAAGGTGTGTTTTCCTCTCTCTAGTAGTTAATAATTATAAGCTAAAAAACTAATAGATAGAGGTAGTATAACTACTACTTCTTCTATTCTATAAAAAGAAGAAATTTCTATATAACTATTTATAAACTATTTAATTATAATGCCTTGCTATAAGACTAACATAAGATTTAGAGAAAAACGCATAGAGAAACTAGGCATAGTAACGCTTATAAGTAGTTTAATAGTAATTAGAGATAGCAACAGCAAAGAGAAAATATTAACATTAAACATACTATAAGAGACTAAGGTTAGTAACAGACTTTATTAGACAAACCCTATAACGTATAATCTAGACTAGTTAGTTATAGCAAAGATTATATAGAATCCTATATCTAAGTCTAAAAGTTAGAGATCCCTTTAGAGTTCTATAAAAAGACACTCTGTTAGGTCTACTTGCTACTGCCTTAACTACTTCATGTTGCTTAGTAACCTAGCATTAGGCAACAACTTAATTTTTAACATAGGTATATAGCTATAATAATTAAATATACTATTAGTATATTTAGGCATAGTTATCTATTTATAGCCTAAGAATAATATTACACACATTGTTAGCTAGCGCTATATTTATGTTATATCTAAGTCTAATTTTGTTAAATTTGTCTGCCCTACGTATATAAAGTCCTTTTAAGTATATAGCAGAACGTAGCGCAATAGATCCTGCTTGTCTATAACGTCTAGATTTTGTTCCTTATTAGAGCAGGCATAAATTTCTACGTGTTGCGTTATGTTTACAGCAGAAGTTTTTAAGCTTAATAGTTCCTTAACTTACAGCTTTTTAGAAGGTGTGAGGACTAGCTCAGTCTCCACTGTCGTAGGCACTGCAAAGAGGCACAATTAAAGGGTAGGTCGGCTGTATTTCAAGCTATACTAGGATAAAGAGGAAAAGCAAGGGACGGAGTCAACTTCGCTTATAAGTTCGCGAGCTCGCCAAGGCGCTAGGCCTTTCTCTCGGCCCGAGCGCGCGACCACGTGACCTGTCATGTGACCTGCAGCTGTCGACGCCTGTTGGCGGCGTACAGGGCCGTCACAGAAGGATGAAGATTATCACTAGTCAATAGACGTTTCAAGCTGTTAGGTTAAGGTCCTAGATAGCAGGCGTCCTAGCGATTCCTTTGGTTAGGAATTGTTTTAAGAATATAGCATAGAAGGAGCTAATGTAAGTACGCGTGCTTATAGAACATAGAGATATCTTACACATGCTATAGAACTAAAGCTAGACCTGCTCTAAACACATTAAAGAGCAACCTAATATTTTAATAATGCAGTCTTTTCTAATTCTTTTCTCCCTTCTAGGCAGGTAGCAGTCTTTTAGGATGTTTTATATTCTCCTCTTGCTCCTCCTTCCCTTTGTTATTAATTATAAACCTAGCAGGATCTAATGCTCTACACTGTTTCTAGATCTTTTTAACTAGCTCTTTTATTTGTTTTTTGTCCTATAGTTTAATGTCTTTAGAGGGAGCAGTTTTAACCTATGCTATCTTCTTATAATCTAGCTATAATAGCAATTCTATAATCCTTAACTGCTTTAGAATCTTAGTTTTAGTAGTCTTATCTAGCCTTAAGCATTCTTTTACGAATTAAAGAAGGCTAAGTCTATTTATAAGCTTAGGTAGCATCCTAAAAAGCAACAAGTCTTAAATTATTAAAGTAGAAAGGAGGGGGTAGTATAATAGGCGCAGTTTAGGGGTTAGACGTAATATAGAAGAGAGGCGTAATATAGAAGTTAGACGTAATTTATAACTTTAACGTAGTGCAAAAGAATAAGCGTAGTTTATAAGTTTAGTATAGAGATATATATTAACTTAGGACTAGCTAGAAATATAGCTTAGCTAACCTGTTTCTCTACGTAGAGGTGCGTAATCTATAATATTATTAGTTATAAAAACGCTATAGTTCTATGCGAGCACATGTTAAAACAGTAGTAGATCTGCCCCTTACGCTCTATGCTAGCCTTCTAATATAAACAAATATTAGCAGAATAAACTCTCTATTACATAGTTTTATAGCAACTATTACTAATCCTTTTAGATATATAGTTAAGTTCTACTAACTCTAAATCCTAGACAAGCAGATTTTGTGCGCATTTTGGCCTAACTTTGTTCTATGCATAAAAGTGCATAATAGAAATACCTCTAAGCCTATTGCCTAGAAAATATCCTTTAAAAATTCGCTTGCCTAGTGTAATATACTATAGCCTACCTTAGAGCAATTTATAAAGCCTTCTATGTTCTCCTATAGTAAATTAGAACACTGCCTAAAAGCTTGTTCCTAGCCTTTAAGTAACAAAGTAGTGTTGTTATTAAATAATATAATATAAATTTTAAGTTCTTTAATTAGCTAGGCACTGTAATCTATAGGCTTAGCAGGCTTAGAGGGCATTATAAGAATAAAGCAGGTAAATGTAAATAAACTAGCTATAAATAGTGTAAACTATATAGAACCTATAAACTATATAAACTAGACAAACTATGTAAACTAGACAAACTATATAAACTATATAAACTATGTAAACTACACGAACTATGTGAACTACATAAACTAGGGCAGAGGTAAGTTAAGCAAACTAACGTCTGTTCTAGCAGAAACCTACTAGCTCTATTAACTATAACAAAGTCTAGAATAACAGACAATAGTGCAAATAGATTAATGCCATGACTATAGGCTATAGTAAAGGGACTAATTAACTATAACTTGTAGTCACCCCACTAAGGCAACTACACGTCGCAGTAGCCTAGCTAATCTCGCCTAGCGTTCTAGTAACAACAGGAATAGCGTTAGCCACTTGCTAGAAGATAGGACTAGGCGCAAGGGCGCTCTCTATCTCTTACGCCTTTTTATACTTTTCCTATAATATAGTACACATAGACGTAGTAGGCTAATAAATATAAATAGAGAGTAGTTAATCTAACAAAGAGTCCTAATCTACTACTATAATTCTTACGTCATAGCGCTATCCTTTAATTATACATAAGCATCCTATCCTCCTTAATATATATAAAAAAACTATTACGTTTACTAGGTTTTATAGCTATAGAGATATTAATAAAGAAGAAGTGTTAGAGGAATGCGCTAATAAGAGAAAACCTAGCTACGTAACAACAGACTATGTTACTAGTTCTAGAAAATCCACGCTAAAGTGTAGCAAACCTAACTATAAAAGTCCCTAAGGTTAGTTGCTAGAAGCGCAGATTTTTGCATAGATATACGCTAACAGTTTTAGATTTAAAGCATAATAACCTATTTCTTAGGTAAAGGGTATTAGTATATATGTAGACACTCCTTTACGTAGAAATATAATTATTATGCTAGTGTAGAATTCATAAATGCACGTGATTTTTATAAGTCCTAGAATACTAAGCTAAGGACTACTATTTAAAGGCTTAACTTAGCCTACTAATAACTTTCTACCTATAACCCTATAATATTCTACACATAACCTTTAACTTATAATCTTTAACCTATAATTATTATGTTTAGTCTCCTACTAAAGCCGTATATCCTATAAACATTTCCTCTCTAGTTACCTTCTTTATAGAGATAATAAGTA
The DNA here is from genome assembly GCA_002105025.1 of Clohesyomyces aquaticus. Classification (NCBI taxonomy): domain Eukaryota; kingdom Fungi; phylum Ascomycota; class Dothideomycetes; order Pleosporales; family Lindgomycetaceae; genus Clohesyomyces; species Clohesyomyces aquaticus. Next base: position 60,107 of record MCFA01000203.1, read on the forward strand.
GAGAAGAGCGTATAGCCATAGTCTATTACGTGAAGGGAGGGAATAGCTATACCAAGGTTTATAAAATGCTATAGGGTAGAGGTAGCAAGCGCCTCCTTACTAAAATTAAGAATGCTTTTATAGTAGAGAAGAAACTTCTATAAAGACTAGGAGACTATCTAAGAATTGTTTAGTATGTCACTATATCTACACCTAATATAATTCTAATATCAAGTACTAGGTACTATAGATCCTATAGCATTAAAGGCATGAAAGACAGGTTGTTGCTTAGCGAGGCGAATTATAGAGACCTTTAGTTATACATTAATAAAGACAATAACAAGATTAACAACGCTATTTAAAGGAAATAGAGCCTTTAAATCGCTAAAGCCGTCGCTTACGTCTATAAAAAGGGCATTATCTACTTAAATCTAAGCACCACGAATGTGCTTGTCTATAAGGCTGCTAAGAACCTAGACCTAATTCTTGCTAATTTTAGTAGCTCTAGATGCCGCGAGCTAGGTTTAGATAGCAACCTAATCCCTAATAAGCTATTCTGCGACCTATACTTAACAACGTTTAACTTGCTAAGAGTTAACATGTTTAGTATAAGCGTAATTATCTATATTATTATAACTAGCTATTACCCTTTCTATTAACGCCTAGCGCCCTAAAATATAGAGAGATTTACATTATATAGCAATTATATGCAAATGCTATTTAACTATAGCAAATTTCTAAACCTATCTAGTGTGCTGTTTAGAGACGTTATTATAGGATGCTGCTATAAGCGTTAATTTAAGGATGTAAACAAGGTTTTAGCAGCTATAAAAGTATATAAGTTCTACTCTCCTATTATAGCCTCCCACTAGCTATCCCTTTTAACTTAAGTAAAGGACTTCTGCTTCTTGTAAACTAATTTATGCTCTTGTAATTATACGCTAATTTGCTCTTTAGCAGGATGTATACCTAGCTAGAGGAAGTGGGCGCAAGATAATTTTAGCTTAAGTTAGTGCTAGTATTTACGTGGAGCTATAGAACAGAATAATATTTGTTTCGCATAGCTGTAGAGGTTTATTTTCAAGTGTAGTAGGGCTAGAGAAAAGGCGTCCTTTCTACTAAATTATAGGCTAATTATAGACAAATCTTTAGTGGCCGTAGTAGTCTGCCATTGCTTTAAATAGGCGCTAGCCACAAGAAGGGTAGACGACTTTGATTAATTCTACATAATACTACAAACCAACAGATAGCCTAGTTCCACTATCGCCCTACCCTGTCTCACACCCAACAAGAGAAATTCGCGCGAGATCTTTCTACTAAGCTTTAAAAAACAAGAACTCCTTTACTAATTTAAACGCTTACGAAATAGTACCATAGACATTAATAGTATATCCATAGCGACCTTTGTATAGCTGATTTAGCTGCTTACTAAGATTTTCGCTAGCAGGGGGGACTGTGCACTCATTGACTTCACATATCCTCCCATGTCCACTGCCTATCCTCTATAGGCGATATCTACGCCGCCACATGTGCAAATAGCCTGCTTTTTGGTCTCCTGCAAGCTGCTAGGCTGCTGTAGCTCTGCATAGTTATAGCGCTAGATTATTATTGCTATTACGTTGCTAAAGGAGGCACTGTGTGGCTGCTAGGTACCTTATAGTAGCTATATACTACGATCGATTGCTCTCCTTACGAGCAGCTCTGAGCTGCTTGCAGAGCTAGTCCAGCGAGCACCTCTGCTGCTGCTGCTGCTAGCTCACCTGCCACATAGCCGCCTCCTCGCTGGTCCTCCGCGCCTGCGCTATGCGCCTGATCTCCTTGATGACCTCGAGCTGCAGAGAGTACCACTGTAGCTCGCTCTAACGACCTGCCCTCTATCTGTTCCCTTAGCGTCTGTCTAGCTCAGTGATTGAAGGTTGGCCCTGCAGACCTCTAGTCTATTCGCGCCAGAGGTCCTCTACAGTCCTCACAGCACGGCACATGCGATGCTTTGGCGCGGGCTCTAGCTCAGGCACCGCTGCTAGCAGAGGTGATGGGCTGGGCGAGCGCGCAGATGGCGTAGGCGCGATGCTGGCCTGGGCAGAGGTATACCTGCTCGAAGCTGCGTCTGCCAGCGACGGCGACAGCGACGGCAGCGAGCGCGGCGCAGGAACTGGTAGCAGCAGGCCGCCTGGCGCCTGCGACGTCTCCAGGCGAAACACGAGGCTGCCGGACGTGAGCACCTGCAGCTGCTGAGACTGCGAGCTCTGCAGTTCGAGCAGGCGATCAATAGACCCCTTGAGCTCCCTCACCCGCTGCTCGTTCCGCGCATCTAGCGCTTGGAGGTGGTCTGCGAGCAGGGGGATCGCCTGGTATAGGACTGACAGCTAACTAGGTGCTGCCTCTGCGTCAAGCGACGCGTTGATATCCTAAGCAAAGGCTGCGTACGCCTTATGCTAGAACACAGGGTGGTTCTATACAGGGTGGCTAGGGAAGCACTAGCGCAGAGTGACTGAGTCCTGGAGGATCACTTCTCTTAGGTAGAGCAGCAGGCTCGTGAGTCCTCCTGCAGCTAGGTTGTTAATCTAGCTAGCGTGTAGGCCAAAGCGGCCCTTCCACGCATCTAGCTCTGGCTATATGAGAGACAGGAGCTCGTCTAGGGGCGCGACGGCCGCGCGCGGGATCTCAAAGCAGCCTATCTAGGGCAGATGGCTAGCTATCGTCCTCATGAACTTCCGCGGCAGCGAGTTAAGGTAGCAGCTAACTATCTGCTCCTGGTTCCACCTGCCTGCCTGCTAGATCTGATCCTTACTAACCCCCTTGAGCTCTGCTAGCTTAGCTACCCCACTACGTGGCAGGTGGGTCTTCTTCTAAGACGAGATACTAGCGTAGCTGTATGCCCTTGCCACCTAGTCGCGGTAGGAGTTGTACGAGAAGGCTGCTGTATAATTGCCTATGCTGGCCTTGATTAGCTATATGCGGTACTAGGCTAAGCGCTGGCTGAAGTTAGGGAAGGGCTCGTCTCCTAGGTCCTAGCGATAGAGCAGGTAGAAGGCTAGGCTTCTGAGCATGCAGAGGATTGGCTTCCTATGCTGCAGCGCGCCTATTGTCTCAAGCTAGCCATGCTGGTTCTGCTTGCTTGCGTGGGTAGTGAAGATTAGGGGCATGCAGCGCGTAGGGCCCTCCCCTTTGAACTTAAAGGTGAACAGATTAGATATCTCTGCAGAGCAGCGATCGCCTCTACGCGTGAGCATGTAGTGGCCTAGCATGAGATTGACTAGCGTACGGAAGTGGCACTTAGCTGCTGCTGCTGCTGCTGCTAAGGAGGCTGCATCTGCGCCATGCATCCACAGCTCGCTGCAGAGCTGCTTGAACTCGTCCTTAGTATAACCGTTAAGCAGCGTGTCTCTGCCCTTGTTGGCATACTGCTCTTGATCCCGCTGCGCATCCCTGCGCTGTAGAGACCTGAGGTACTCCCTCGCGCTGTCCACGCGCGGCGACGGGTGGCTGTTCATGCCTAGCGCCTTCTGCTCTCGCCAGAGGTTGGTGATAGCTGTGATGTAGGCGCGAACTGAGCGCTAGGCGAGGCGCGTCTCTTCTTAAGGGACGTTGCTCCTGACCTTGCGAGACCTAGTCCTTAAGGGCCTGTTTGTAACCTCCTTGACGAGGAAGAGCAGCAGCTTCTCCTCTGTGACAGTACTGCTATTGTAGTACTGCTTCCTCTTGTAGAATACCTAGGCGCATAGTTAGCATAGGCTCGAGCAGGAGCAGCAGCAGCAGCAGCAGCAGCAGAGCTGCTAGCAGGCTAGTAGTAGTATGCTACCTTGAATTCCTCCTGCTTTGGACTCTAGACCTAGTGCGTATTCTCTAGCTGCTGCTCATGGATTGTAGCTAGGATATGGTGCGCATTGGCGCGTAGCTTAGCGTTGTTCGCGATGTTAACGTCTGCGCGCTAGCGACGCGCTGTGCTGCGCGGTGGACCTATGCTTGCTCGCCCTCTCTACCTACCCCTGAGTACGTAGGATGATGATGGAGGCTATACAGTAGAGAGAGCAGCGCACGCGGAAGCTTAGGCTCAGGGCTCTAGGGCCTCTATATATGCGCACGCTATACAGGGTCGGCGGCGGCGGCGGCAGCAGCAGCAGCAGGAGCAGCAGCGTTGTGGGTAGAGGGCAGCATGCAGAGCAGGAGCAGGGGGAGCGAGATATCCACGGCGCAGGCGCTTAGCAGCTAGGCCGCGAAGGGGGCAGCGATACAGGGCACGATACAGCATTAGCAGGTCTAGAGGCACGCGCCACAGGGGCAGGCCCAATGGGCGGCAGGAGAGCGTGACGGGCAGTTTCAATACGGGAGGTACATGGGCACTTAGCAACGGGCTTAGCGGGCAGCCGGCGCAGAGGGAGATGTCTATGGCGGGGGGCTGGGGGCGGCCGTGGACATCCACAGATGTCCCTGGGGGGCGATTGGCTGACAGGCGAGACAGCGACTTAGCCAAGGCTTAGCGAGGCCTTGGACACTATAATCTGTAAGCTGTAGCTTTAGCAACGTTATAGCAGGTCCTGCTTGTTATCTAATCCTCCTAAACCTTAGCTTTAAAGCTAGCGTTATTTGCTTATAAGTAAATGAATTAAAATAAATTACGCAGTTTTAACCTAAGTAAGCTATAGAATTATTTTGTTCTTTCTTAGGGCGCTTAACTTAGCTAGCTAATTAGTATCTAAGATAACTTACTATTATTCTGCTTCTGCTTACATAAGCATTACTAATTACGTATTTTATAGGCTAGGAGTCTAACTATAAAATATAAAACTAAGTTAGCTCTAAATTCGTGCATAACGCTAATGTTAAGCTATAAGCAGATAAGTATAACCTAATTATTATCCTTAGCTAGATAGAGAAGCTGTGGCTATACTTTCATTGCTGTGGAAATCTACAGGCGTGGCATTCTATATGCTAGACTATTATTAGCAGACGCGTGACAAGGCCGTAAATCTTTAGCACGTTCTGCTAGAGAGCAGCGTTTGCGCTAGGAGTCTATAGAATCTAAGAGCTGCTAATTACCTATAAGAAGAGCATAAAGGGAACGCATAGTTACGTAGAGCAACAACGTTAAGATTTTGTTGTTAGAATTTTAAGGACTAAGTTAAAGTTCCTGTTTTTAGGCCCCTGCTTGCGAATTACATTTTCTAGTTCCTGTTTTTAGACCCTAACCTTGCTACGCGCCTTTTAGATAGGGAATAATTAAGCCTAAGGCTAGTGCGAATCCCTTGCCCCCTTTTTAGAATAGTACATATGCTAAGTTAGCAGCAGCTTGCGAACTCTGCGCGCAAGCCTATCTTGTAACGGCTGTGATAGTAACCAAGGGCGTGCTAGACCGCGTGGTGCAGAAGGGCGTGAAGGTCCTCAAGTTCCTCTAGGAGAAAGGGTTTAGTAGGGATTACTAGGCCCTTAGGGGCGCCAAGGGAGTCCTAGGCTATAGGGTTGTAATAGTAGACCTAGTCTACAAGGAATTAACAGGCGCGATAGGCGTAATAGGCGTAACAGACGTGGGCTATAGTTTTAGTAGTAGAGTATTATTTTAGTAAAGATTTTAAGAGACAGTGTAGGTTTAATAGCGTGCGAATTTGTTAACGCTCGTAGTTAGTAGAGGCATAGCAGGCTAGGGTTAAGTGTCTTGTAAACTATTAGCCTAGTAGGAGCAGTAGTAAAAGAGCGAACTTAGAAGTACGTAGCGATATAGCTATAACTAGAAATTTAAACAAGTTTATATATACTAATAGAATTAACTTACTATAGCTCTATTTAATCTAAAGAAACAAGAAGTCCTATACTAATTTAAACACTTACGAAACAGTACTGTGGACATTATATGCATGTCGCTACAGGTGTATCTTGCCTTTAAGATTTACTTGACAGAGATTATAGCAGAGCTAGTTGCTTTCTTTAATATGCTATAGATGCTTCCTTTTAAAGTGTTTGCTAAGATCCCCTAAGGTATAAAACAATTATGTGCGCTATTATGTTAGTAGTTTGTTGTTGCCTAGGCAAAGGAAACATATTATTAGCCTTTAGTCCTTATACACTACTACTTTAGCAGCTTCTAGCGCTTCTTTGTTATAATCTAACTAGGAATTAGCTTTGCTCTTGTTTAGCAGGGTGATGTAACTGCTTAATCGTTGCGTTTGAGATAGACGCATTCTCCCTTCTTTAATGTCATAATACTACGTAACGGTAAGGATAGCCTTGTTCTGCCTTCTTATCTTTTCTTCTAGAGTACGTCCTATAGGGGCTAACATAGCGTCAACTAGTTCCTTCTAGGCTAGAGGCAGATCACTATGCACTTTCTTGTGGTCTATCTTAACCTCAATGCTAGCAAGCTGCTGCTCTATATCACGCACTAGCTGTTTATACTCCTACTGTTTTTTTATATCCTGTAGAAGCATATGCTGCTAGCGCTGCCTTTCCTAATTAATTTTGTAGTTAAGCTCTTAGTACCTTAGGTGTTTTGTTAGGTCTTCTAGGGAAAGTTTAAGTTTATCTTAGTAGTCAAGCAAAAGACAGACTATTAGACAATTATTCACTAACGCGGATTGTGCAGGTGTGAGTCGCTGTAGCTAGCGAGGATTAATTAAATAACTTATAGTATAAGCTGCCTGTATTGTTATATCTTAGGGCTTAGTACTCTATATAACAGCCTGCGTGTTAACTATAATGCGTTATAAGAGGTAGTGCTTTATAAATACCTCTATGCTGCCATGCCCTAGCATAAGGTTCTATAACGCCTTGCTAACGTTGCCTATGCACTACTTTAGTTATGCGTCTTACCTATAATAATCTATAAAGCTTACTGTTATTATTAAAGGCTATGCCTCTATTATATCTTAGTAAATAGGGACGAGTGACTTGCGCAAACCCTATAAGTTGCCCTACGTCTCTAATCTAGGGCAGTAAAGTAGAGTAGAGAAGAGGTTTAGTAGGGGAAATGACTTAACTATTTAGAGTTCTAATGGCTTTTTAAAATATTAGGGTATTGTCTAACTCTTGTTTAAGGCGTAACAGTAGCTTATTATAGCCTAGTAGAATATAAAGTTTACTTGCCTCTACTAGGGATGTTAGATTACGTGCTGCAAAGGCCTAATCGCAGTATATTAATCTAAGAAAGGTAGTTCCTAAACTATAGATAAGGCTGTTGTTATACATGATTTTAGGGAGAGGGAACGTGTTCCTTATAAACTATTTTAGTAACGTAGATATTTTAGGTAGCGTAGAGAGGTTTAGGGACTTACATATCTTTAATCCTAAGGTACTTTTTTATAAACTTAAAGGTTAATTCTAGTAAGATTAGATAATGCCTACCTTCTAGATTGCGCAGCAGCGTGATTAGAATATGTTAATAACAGAGACTAAGGATAGCCTTTGGCTAATTTGCTATAAAACTACTAAGTTGTATATAGAGATAGGCTAGCATCCTGTAGTATCTAATAACGTATTTCTTGTTAGTTGTTTTAAGGTTTGTTTATAGCACTAGGCGTTGATTCTCTATATACATATAGGACTTGTCTCGCCTAATCTTCTTTAAGTCATGCTTTTTTGCTAGCTTCCTTAGCACCTACACTCCTTAGGTTAGACATGGCACATAAAAAGACTTAAAACAGGGCAAGAGGCATAAATACCCTATGCATTCTCTAGTTCATTGCGCTATCAAGCTTAGTACTAGTTGCTCTTTCGTATACTAGGCAGAATACCTTCTAGTACGTCCTAAGGGAGCTCTTGATCTTGGTGCCCTAGAGTATCCTTCCTTGCTTCCCTCTCTTCTGCCTAAGTAGCTAATTAAAGAAGGTGTGTAGCGTGCTAATAGACATAGTTAAGTATGCGTAGAATATGTCTCTTTCTAGGTAGGTCTAGCACCTAAATTATAGCAGCTTAGCTTCGCATGTGCTTGTCTTAGGAGTTTATAGACTAGTAACGTACTTATTTTATAGAGCTTCTATATAATCTAGCAGCTAGGTACTGCTGTCCTCATAGTCCTGTTATGTGTACTCTGCTTTATTAAAGGTTTCTAGCTGTTTAACGTAGTGCTTGCGTGGAATCTCTTTAGCAAAAAGCCACAGTTGACCCGCTAGGCTTTCCCCTTGCTCGCTTTCCTCGTCAACGCACGTTTCACTATCCCGCAGATCTATATCTATATCTAATGTGGCATTGTTATCTATGCTAGACTCTGCATAGTCGCTCCTATTAGAGGAGGAATCGTTGTTAGGTTGAAGTCATGGCATCTTGTGTCTACGTTAATGCTCAAAGCAGAGGATAACAAAGAGAGAGAGAGGGGTTGCTAGTAGAGGACGCTAGCTCGGACGATGAGGCGGATGACCTGGAAACAAATAGTTGAGGGTAGAAAAGAGGAAGCGTCCCATGGCCAAAGATATGCGAGGAGAGGTAAGGGAAGAGCTTTATAGACGCCGCCTAGTGGGCGGCCTCAGTTTAGTTCGACATAATGCAGCTCCTCCTCGAGCAAGGGAGGGGGTTCGAATCTAGTCCCTGGCCTAGACCCTAGGCGCCCACGCTAGCTGAGGTGGGAAACCCGCAAGGCACGTGCGCTAGGGCTGGGGCTCTTGTAGTTAGGGAGGTTTTGTGGCAAGTCAGCCTCTAGAAACGGCGTTAGGAACCGCTAGAATTGGCTGCTAAAATGCCGTTAGATTGTTTAAGGTAGATAAAAATCTAATTTATTTAGTTTCTTATTAATAAATTGAAACTAAGCTCTAGGAGATTGTTTTAATCTATATAGGGCTTTATTTAATTTATAAACTTAATCTTTATTATTATTAAAGCCTATAGGTTGTTCTATATAGATTTCTTTATTTATAGGAGCATTTACAAAGGCGTTTTTAAAATCAAAATGTTTAATTTCTAAATTTATAGAGGCTACAAAAAATAATAATAGTCTTATTAAGCCTATTTTAATTGTATTTGCAAAGGTTTATAAATAGTCTACGCCATAAGTTTGTGTATAGCCTTTAGCAACCTATCTAGCTTTATATTTAACTAGATTGTTATTTTTATCTGTTTTTTCTTTAAATACCTATCTACCTTTTAGAATAGATTTATTTTTAGGTATTTTAGTTAAGGTCTAGGTATTTTGCTTATTTAATTAGTCTAATTCCTTTTTCATTGCTTGTAACTAATAATCTTTTTTAGAGCTATTTATTGCTTCTAAATAGTTATTAGGTTCTTGTACATTAATAACTAGTGATAGCTTATCTAGACTTCCTAGGTCTTCTATAGTATTTAAGCTTTATGTACTATTGTTAATAGTATTATTAATATTACTATTAGTAATATTGTTATTACTACTATTGCTACTATAAATAGTGTTGCTATTACTACTATAAGTAGTATTGCTATTACTACTAGGAGTAGTATTGCTATTACTACTATGAGTAGTATTGCTATTACTACTAGGAGTAGTATTGCTATTACTACTATAAGTAGCATTGCTATTACTACTAGCAATAGTATTGTTATTAGAAAAATTAAAGACTTGTGTAGGGCTGTCTTTTTCTAATATATTAGAATATTTAATTCTTTTATTAGTAGTATTTTTATATTCTACTTTTCGTTTTTTGTTAATTTCTAATTATATTATTTAATTAGATAAATTAGAAACTTTAGAATTTTTGTTTTTAATTTTCTTTGTTTTAAAGTTATAAAATTAATTTTCTAATATAACTATATCTCTAGAATAGGTTATTTTATTTAATTCTAAATCTAATAGTTTATAACTATTGTTATAATTAAAACCTAGTAGTATAGCTTTGTTTGCTCTAGGTTCTAATTTCTTTAACCTAGTTTGCTTATTTTTATAATAAGCTATAGAGCCCTAAATTTTAATTTGTTTAAAATTAGGTTTAGTATTATATAGTGCCTTATGTAGGCTAATATAGTTAATAGAACTATGAGGTGTAATATTATATAGATAAACAGCAGTATACACTGCTTTATCCCAAAAATATAATAGTAAATTACTATTATATAATAAAGCTCTAACTGTTTCTATAATAGTTCTATTAATTCTTTTAATTAACCTATTTTGTTCTAGCGTATATAGACTAGAGAATTAATGTATTATACTAGAATTGTTAGTTAATTTAGTAAATTTATAGTTAACAAATTCTCCTCTATTATCTGTTTCTATTATTTTAATAGTATAATTGTTATTATTGTTTTTAGCTTTAGCTTTAAATTCTTTAAATGCTTAAAAAGCTTTTAATTTTAAAAATATTATTTTATAGTCTAAATACCTAGTTTTAGCATCTAGAAAAAATATAATATATTTGCCTAATTTAGATTCTAGGCTAAGTGGTCTATAAATATCTATAACTATTTTATCTAAATAGTTATTTAGCTTAGGAGTTAATTCTTTATTTCTTTTATTTGTTAATTTAGCTTTTAGGCAGATTTCGTAGCTAAATCTATATTCTTTAGGTATTTTAATATTTAATAATTAACTAATAATACTAATATTCTTATGGCCTAATCTTTTATGCTATAAATTTAATAGATTAATTAGTCTATTATTATGAATTATATATAAACTAGTAGGTTTTTGATCTATTTTAGCATTTAAGTAAAATAGATTATTTTTGTTATTTATAGTAAATAGAATTTGCTTCTTATTATAAAGTTCTTTAAATATAATTGCTAGATTTTAACTAAAACTAGCTTTATATCCTTCTTTAAGTATTCTATTTAATGAAATAATGTTTACATTAAAGGTAGGTATATATAAACAATTATTTAAAATAATTTTATTATTTTTATATATAATAGCAATATTTCTAGTGCTAATACTACTAATTATAGAGTTATTTCCCTAGGAAATTTGTGTAACATTATTATTTAGTGTAGAGAATAGATCTCTATTACTAATTATATGTTATATACTTCTAGAATCTAATATAAAATTAGTTTCTATATTTAAATAATTGTTTATAGTATAATATACCTTTTCTTCCTTAGTAATATTAAAATCGTCTATAATATAATCTTTAGCTAATAGAGCTAAATCTTTATTATTCTTAGATAGTTGCCTTGTTGCTAGGCTATTATCTCTATAGCTAGGTGGCCGTTTATAGTCGTTAGCTGTTTTAAACTATTTAGGTTTATTTTCTAGAAATAAATACTAGTATTTATTTGTAAAATATGTATTTATTTTATATTTATTATAAAAACGTTGTTTTTGTATTTTAGAATCTTTAACAATTCTATCTTTTAAAGGCTTTTTGTTTTTAGTAAATAAAACCTTAGTTTTATTACTATTAATAGAGGTTTGCCTTTGAGATTTATCTAATAAATTAGAAAATAGATTTTCTAAATTTATTCTTAATAAATTATCCCTATAGAATTATATAACTATAGTTATAAATCCTTTATAGAAAGGTAAAAGATTATTTAATACCTAGGCAATAATAACTTGCTTAGGTAGTTTAATATCTTTTGTTAACTTTTTCTTAAAGCATTAAAAAACGCGTTAAAACGTTATAAATTTATTAAGCAAAACGCCTATAGTACTGTCCCTAGCTACGTAAGCAGCAGGAATAACAGCAAAACAGTGTAGCAACGTGATAGCGCTGCTATACTATAGTTAACATGCTAACGTGTTAGCAGGAGGAACATATTACCTACCTACATAACGTAACAGAGAATAAAACAAAGTATACCCTAACACTATAGAGAAGCTAATAAAAATACTAGAGGCTATAGAGAGAGAAGGGAACAAGAGAGTAAAGGCGTTAACGCGCTAGGCAAGAGAGGTAGTAGAGGGAATAGGAGAACAGCTCTACGTCTAGAAAACATGTAACAAGATCCTCTAACATGTAAAGGAGACTAAAGCTAAGGCTAACAGTAACCTGCTAGCGACCTAATAATAAGCAGATGTCGTAGCGTAGGCTACGTAGCTAGCTGCCCCTAAACTAATTATTTAGGCTAGAATTAACAACGTGACTAACAAAACTCTAAGCAAGATCCTTAAGATTATCTAACTAGCTATCTCTAACGCTATCGCTGTCTACTATTATAAGAGCAGAGACATAGACATACGCCTTAAGTTATAAGCCTAGCAGGACGCTGTTATAGCAGCGCTAGACCTCTAGGGAATATAGCTCCTTAGAAAGGCGTACCTAGTAGAGGTCTCTAGTATGTAATATACTCTCTTAGTTAAGAATAGCTAATCTATAAATAACTCTAACATTATATAAGACTTTAAGAAATTATTATAAAGACTTTATAGCATAACTAAGATCTTATTAATATGCTAGCTACGTAACCCTAACGCGCCCCTAAAACGCTAAAGAAATAACAAATAAAAAACAAGAGGTTTTCTTATTATAGAGGTAAACATATAGGCTAAACAAGAGAGAATTATTTAAAGCAGAATTATTATTAGGGCAGAATACTTTAAGGCTAGAATTTATAACAGTAACCTAGCACTAAAACAATGCTACTAATGTAGCGCGTAGAGACATAAACAGGGCGCCTACGCAAAGGCAGCAAAATGCATGTAGTGCGCTAGCGACTATAATATAAGACAATGCAAAGCTAGCTACGTATGCTACACTAACTATAGACAGACATATAGAGCGTGGCAGATAAGAGCGTGCCTAGCGTTCACGTAGTATAGAACAGGCATATAGAAGCTAAGGATAGAACTAGCTATTAGGTCTAACCTAGCTAGAAATAGAGGCAAACAAAACAGCAGGCTAATTATAGTCTCTTCCCTAGGCAAACGTAACCTAAACAATAGAGAGACCTAACTACTATAGGGAAAGGCTAACCTATAGAGGCAGCACGCGTAGCGCGCTAAGCGACATTAGACCTAAGCTAAACTATAATCTTTTTAAATAAGAATAGCAGCTAAATAGAGGACGTTACTCTATTATAATAATAAAAGTACTAATAATACTCTAATATAACTATAGCATAGCAAACAGAACTAAGACAAGGCCCTTCTTTAACATAGCAGAGCTAGCAAAACACTATATACTTGCTATATAAGAACTAGCCTAGAACAAACAAACAAAGCAAACATACTGCCCGCCTAGTTATACACTAGTATATAGAGGCAACAAACAGACAAAAACATGCTTTATAATAAGCACGGCACTAGGCCTTAAGGCATGGAAAAGGACGTATAGCTTAGACAACTTAGAAGCTATTAAACTATAAGCAAAGGACAAGAGGATAGTAATATTTAACGCCTATAACATAATAAACTAACTAACAAACCTTAGTATTATAAACTAACTATAGGAGCAACTTGCAAGGACTATAGCAAACTAGATTATAGTCCTTAGAGACTTTAACCTACACTACTAATTATAGGAGGCATGGAGACATAATGCGACCTAGCAGCAACACGCTACTAAACGCTATAGAATTAAAAGGCCTTTAATTGTGCACCCTAAAGGGCCTACTAACATAGAAACAAGGCGTAAGACAATCTGTAATTAACTTAACCTTTATAAGTACCACCCTCGCGCAGCGCCTAGAGCACTGTAGACTAGTAGACAAATAGGCACTTATAAAGGACTATATCTCTATATAAATTATAGTTGCCTGCTAAGTTAAACTAACAGCAACGTGACAGCAGTATGCTATTATAAAGATAGACTACAAAAACCTCTACAAGGACCTTATAGAAAGCACCTAGCACTAGCATAATTAACCTCTAGCAGCTTTACAAAAGGCAATCTAACAGGGCATAGAAACCCACTGCCTAAGGTCAAGACCTAGCAAATTCGCGTAGAGGTTATAGTCGCCCTAAGCTATAGTATTACTTATAAACGTAAGACGCGCCTAGAGGGAAGTTACATAATACTACATAGAGGAGGCAGAGGAACGCCTATAAAACATAAGGAAAGCGCTTACTAAGGAAATGTAACAAGCTAGCAGAGCAAGCTAGAGGACATTTGTTAGCAGTCTCTAGACAGTAGTAGCAAAACCTTAAAAAACACTCTAGACATAATAAAATAGAGCAGGACCTATAAAAAAGGGCCCTACATAGACCTACACCTACTAGCACTATAAAACATAACAACTAAACAGGGGTAGAGGACAGCAAAGGCAAAGCAGCTATCCTTATAAAGAAATTCTTTCTAATAGCAGGGGAAGCAGACCTTAGCAACTTTAAAGAGAACTATAGAGAAGCGTAAGCAAAACAACGTACTACTATAAACAAGAAGCAATAGAAACAGCAAGACATAGAACCCTTAACTAAACATAGCCTATATAGACTATAGAGTTATAAAGCAACAAGTATAAGACGTAATACGTAAGCTCCTAAGCAAGAAAGCCCTAGGACTAGACAAAATACTAAACAAAGTCCTTAAAACGCTTAGCAATACTATTAGCAACAACCTAGCAAAGGCAATTAGCAAGCTATTTAACAGCGCCCCTCTGCTAGAGGGACTTAAAGACACTATTATAGTAGCACTACGTAAACTAGGAAAGAAAGACTACACCCTAGTTAACGCCTATCGCCCTATAGCGCTAGAGAACATAATTGCTAAGCTAGTTAAAACTATTATAGCAGAGCGCCTAGCAGAGGCAGCAGAAGAACACTAACTACTACTCTAGAACTAAATAGGTAGCTAAAAGAAGAGGTCTATAATAACAGCAGTTAAGCTGCTTACTAACGTTGTCTAGACAGCGTAGAAAGCCTAGAAAAGATACGTAGTTTTAATGCTAGGCCTTAACTTTATAGGAGCCTTTAACAACATAGCATATACTAGACTACTACATATACTCTAGAACAAGGGCATACTACTATAGACTATATAGTTTATAGAGGACTTCCTTAGCAAAAAACTATATAAATTACGTTTGCTAGGTATATAAGCTAGAGGATATAGGTAAACGTAGGGATTCTATAGGGGTCCCCTCTGTCTCTAATACTATTCCTTTCTTTATTATAGAGCTACTAGAGGAATTTAAACAACTAGGAAAGCAATAACGTATTTAGATTTAGATTTGTTAACAACACTAGCTAGTAGCCTAGGGAAACATAGCAGAGACAACTGCTAGAGACTTACTATAGCCTATAACAAGTGCGTAGCATAGGCAAAGCGCTATAGAGCCAAGTTTCCGCCTAGAC
>MCFA01000204.1:0-74834 GCA_002105025.1 Clohesyomyces aquaticus
ACTACTATAATATACTCTAGAACAAGGGCATACTACTATAGACTATATAGTTTATAGAGACTTCCTTAGCAAACAAACTACATAAATTACGTTTGCTAGGTATATAAGCTAGAGGATATAGGTAAACGTAGGGATCCTATAGGGGTCCCCTTGTCCCTAATACTTTTCCTCTTTCTTTATTATAGAGCTACTAGAGGAATTTAAATAACTAGGAAGCAATAACGTATTTAGATTTAGATTTGTTAAACAACACTACGCTAGTAGCCTAGGGAAACATAGTAGCAGACAACTGCTAGAGACTTACTATAGCCTATAACAAGTGCGTTGCATAGGCAAAGCGCTATAGAGCCAAGTTCGCCCTAGACAAGTACTAGCTTATGCACTTTACTAGAAGGCAAGGCCAACGTGAGGACCTAGCAAGTACCGTTCGTATTGCTAGAGACAAGGCAGAGCTCTACATAAAGTCTATCTAGATCTTAGGCATATAGGTAGACCTAAAATTATAATAGAAGGAGCATACCTAAAAGGCAGCATAGAACAGCAAGAGCTTATTTAACGTAATAGCTTATTATAGCATTAACGTAGGGCCTGTTAATGTAATAGTTAAAACTTATCTATATAGCAGTAGTATAACTAGCAATAATATATAGAGCATAGGTATAGAGACAGCGACTTAATAGAGGATTAATAGCTATAAGCATAATAGAGCTACTTCTAAAAACGTAGAAGAAATTCTTAGGCAGATTACTAGAGCATATAAAGGTACCCTAAGCAGCTATTAAGCAGGAAGCAGGCATAGCCCTACTCTCCCTCTAGGTTAAGACATAAGCGTTCTAATAGGCAATTAAGTAACATAGAGCTATAGACTAGAACGTCTAGCAAACTATATAAACTATATAGAGGTTACTAAGACAATAGGGAAGCAATATAACAGCGCCACGCCTAGCTACGTAGAGCAAAGCAATAAAAGCAAAAGCAACAACCTTATTGCCTAGGTACCGAATAGCAGCACACTAAGCAGAACGCTAGCGCGCTAAGGGCAACTTAACGCGTGGCTAACAGACTAGACAACTATAGACAGGCACCTATATAGCAATCTAATAGGACAAGACCTTAAATAGGAACAGGCTTAGAAACATAAAGGCAGGGGAAGAAAGGAAATAACCTAGACAGAACTATAGACAAAACGCCTCTAATAGCTATATAACAACCTCTTAAAAGCAGAATTAACAGCGCTTTTCCTGCTCTACATAGAGGCAATTAGACTTAACTGCTAGCTAGCGCACTATAGAGTACTAGAGATCTCTAGAGAATGCCTCTATAGATAGCATAAACAAATAGTTAAACATGTAATCTTCTACTATATAAGATATAATAGAAGCGCGCTGCTACTACGCCTACGTAACGAAAGGCTAAAGGATGCCCTAGGCTACCTAGAATAAGCAAAGGCAACAGCCTTGTGGTTACTTAAGCAGAGAGTTCTAAAACAGTTTAAAGTAGCCTAGGACTTAGCCCTAGAGAATTATGTAACATACTAAGAGATCTAGAGACTATTAGGCTAGACAGACTCTTAAAGAAACGCTGCTCTAATGCTACTATAACGCTAGCGTAACGCTACTAAAGACTGCTAGACTACCCCTTATATAAATACCTCTCCCTCTCTTTCTATTTTCTTACTCTCTCTCTCTTTCTCTCTCTTAAGCTCCTTACTAAGGGCAAGTATAACAACATAGGCAGTTAAAACAAAAAAAAAACGTAGTACTCTTATAGGCAAAAAGTAAAGGGAACATAAATATAGCACATAGAAGGTTTTCTCTATGTATAAGTTTTATCCTATAGCAAAAGTCTACATAAGCTACTAGAGCTTAAAATAGATAGTAAATAGATTAAATAATAATAATAATATATACTTACCTTTAACGTGAACATTATTTTATTAAATAGAATACTTAAAGAAGGATATAAAGCTAGTTTTAGTTAAAATCTAGCAATTATATATAAAGAACTTTATAATAAGAAGCAAATTCTATTTACTGCAAATAACAAAAATAATCTATTTTACTTAAATGCTAAAATAGATCAAAAACCTACTAACGTACTTTACAAGCGAGTCAGTAATACAAGCGAGTTAGTAACCCCACTAACTCCTCACACCTTTGTAACAAAGCAGCTTAACAACAACTTAATTAAAGTAGATAAAATAGATGTCTAAGATTAAGTAGTAGCTACTGCATCTTTTTTGCACGTACGTGAGTTGTGCCCAGGCTCTCTACAGCGCGTGCAGCGTGCAACAGCCTGCCTGCTTCTACCTAATTGCGCAGCTTCTTGACGCCTTTCCTGCTCTACCTGCTGCTTTGTAATCTGCTAGGCAACTATAGCCTCTCCTTCTTCCTACGTTAAGGTCCCTTGCTTCTAAATCCGCTTTCTTTTATGTGATTTACGCTTGTTAAGGGTCTTATTTGCCTCCTACAGAGGTAAGACTTAATCGCGGAGCAGCACTATAGAATAGACTATTATCTTAGCACCTTTTATAAGCCTATTAAGCGACTTAATGATAGAGGTAGGTGAGGATCCTTAGTGTCTCTAAAGCCTGCTACGAACTAGAGTACTAAGCCTCTAGTTCGCGCGCGTTACTAGGTGTTTAAGACTCCTAAGGAGCTGCTACTACTGCTAGTAACGGCGTACGAAGCTGCACATTGAGCTTTAATAGCACTACGTCTAGATCATGAGGCACTAGGCCAGCGCCTCTAAAGCTTACGCAGATGTTGCTCTTAGTAATTAACTGCTTAAAGGCTGCTTTAAAGGCTAGTAGGAACTCAAGCTTGTGATATAGTTAATATAGCTGTGAATCAGGCCCTTAACCTAACGCGCGTACGCGCGCTTTAACGGCGCGAAGCAGCCAACATTAAGCAGCTATAGCAGGTGCAAGGAATGAGGTAGCATATAGAGGGTATAGATGTTATGCTCTCTACAGAGCTCTTAAATTTAAGAGATTAATAACTCTTATGCTATCTAGGATAAGCAGCTAGCGCGCGCCTACTATCCTGCTGCTCGTGTGCTTAATGAAGTGCTCTAGCTAGGCAACTCTAAGCTCGTTAGTAGTCTATCCATTGTCGCTCACAGAGATCGCCTAGTCGCGTGGGAGGCCCTCCTAGTACCAGGCTAATAGATAATAGTAGCTAGCAAGGATAATGAAGGGTGGGATCGCCAACCTAGTAGCGTTGATTCTTTAGATACTGTTACCCACTCTTAATTGCCTAGCTAGATAGCTTTTAGCCTGCCACGCCTCTCTAACCTAGTAACTACTAGCTATAAGGTAATATGCCTATTATAAAGCTAGCTTTATTAAAATTATAGGTATCCTTATCTAGGATACTGTACGTAGCCTAGGTGCGCTCTACTAGCTTAAACCAGGCGCTAATTATCCTAGGATCCTCGCATAGAGCTCTCTGTTAATCATAGGCCTAATTAAATCACGTAGTGAGCCTCTCTGTACGCTTAACAAAGTTTAATAGCCACTGCTAGCCTACCGCTTAGCACTGTGGGTATTAAGCAGCTTGTTGGCCATATCTCGTACAGCGTTAAGAGAGGGCGCAAATCCTTGTAGATCTAGGTCTAGTATATGCCTAACAACAACCTCCTCTTTAAGCTCTATAAGCTTCTTAGATCTGGGCTAGCAATTACGTCGCGCACGCTTCCTAGCGCGTTAGTTATGTAGGGTTAATTAAGGGACGTTAAACATTGCTACAGCCTTATTCACGCTTTAAATTTAGCCTTAATTAAGAGCTAAGATAGCAAAGAGAATATTTGCTTTGTTATAGGGCAATTAAGTAGCAGGTAGTTAAGCTATAGTTGTTAATAGATAACGCGGCGCAGAAAGTTAGTGGGGTTACTAACTTGCTTGTATTACTAACTCGCTTGTAAAGTACGTTAGTTTATATATAATTCATGATAATAGACTAATTAATCTGTTAAATTTATGGCATGAAAGATTAGGCCATAAGAATATTAGTATTATTAGTTAATTATTAAATATTAAAATACCTAAAGAATATAGATTTAGCTATGAAATCTGCCTAAAAGCTAAATTAACAAATAAAAGAAATAAGGAATTAACTCCTAAGCTAAATAACTATTTAGATAAAATAGTTATAGATATTTGTGGACCACTTAGCCTAGAATCTAAATCAGGCAAATATATTATATTTTTTCTAGATGCTAAAACTAGGTATTTAGACTATAAAATAATATTTTTAAAATTAGAAGCTTTTTAAGGATTTAAAGAATTTAAAGCTAAAGCTAAAAACAATAATAACAATTATACTATTAAAATAATAGGAATAGATAATAGAGGAGAATTTGTTAACTATAAATTTACTAAATTAACTAACAATTCTAGTATAATACATCAATTCTCTAGTCCATATACGCCAGAACAAAATGGGTTAATTAAAAGGATTAATAGAACTATTATAGAAACAGTTAGAGCTTTATTATATAATAGTAATTTACCATTATATTTTTGGGATGAAGCAGTAAATACTGCTGTTTATCTATATAATATTGCACCTCATAGTTCTATTAACTATATTAGCCCATATAAGGCACTATATAATACTAAACCTAATTTTAAACAAATTAAAATTTGGGGCTCTATAGCTTATTATAAAAATAAGCAAACTAGGTTAAAGAAATTAGAACCTAGAGCAAACAAAGCTATACTACTAGGTTTTGATCATAACAATAGTTATAAACTATTAGATTTAGAATTAAATAAAATAACCTATTCTAGAGATATAGTTATATTAGAAAATTAATTTTATAACTTTAAAACAAAGAAAATTAAAAACAAAAATTCTAAAGTTTCTAATTTATCTAATTAAACAATATAATTAGAAACTAACAAAAAACAAAAAGTAGAATATAAAAATACTACTAATAAAAGAATTAAATATTCTAATATATTAGAAAAAGACAGCCCTACATAAGTCTTTAATTTTTCTAATAACAATACTATTGCTAGTAGTAATAGCAATGCTACTCATAGTAGTAATAGCAATACTACTCCTAGTAGTAATAGCAATACTACTCATAGTAGTAATAGCAACGCTACTCATAGTAGTAATAGCAATGCTACTTATAGTAGTAATAGCAATGCTACTCATAGTAGTAATAACAACACTATTCATAGTAGCAATAGTAGTAATAACAATATTACTAATAGTAATATTAATAATACTATTAACAATAGTACACAAAGCTTAAATACTATAGAAGACCTAGGAAGTCTAGATAAGCTATCACTAGTTATTAATGTACAAGAACCTAATAACTATTTAGAAGCAATAAATAGCTCTAAAAAAGATTATTAGTTATAAGCAATGAAAAAGGAATTAGACTAATTAAATAAGCAAAATACCTGGACCTTAACTGAAATACCTAAAAATAAATCTATTCTAAAAGGTAGATAGGTATTTAAAGAAAAAACAGATGAAAATAACAATCTAGTTAAATATAAAGCTAGATAGGTTGCTAAAGGCAATACACAAACTTATGGCGTAGACTATTTACAAACCTTTATAAATATAATTAAAATAGGCTTAATAGGACTATAATTATTTTTTGCAGCCTCTATAAATTTAGAAATTAAACATTTTGATTTTAAAAACGCCATTATAAATGCTCCTATAAATAAAGAAATCTACATAGAACAACCTATAGGCTTTAATAATAATAAAGATTAAGTTTGTAAATTAAATAAAGCCCTATATAGATTAAAACCATCTCCTAGAGCTTGGTTTTAATTTATTAATAAGAAACTAAATAAATTAGATTTTTATCCTATTAAAATAGAACAATGTATTTTTATTAATACTATATTAAATATCTATATAATTGTTTATGTAGATAATTTATTAGTTATTAGAGCTAATATAGACTACATAAATCTAGTTAAAGGAAATTTATAAAAAGATCTAGAACTAGAAGATCTAGGAGATATTAAATATTTTCTAGGAATAGAAATTAATAGAAATAGAGAAAAGCGCTCTATAAGTTTAAAACAAACTAAATATATTAAAGCAATACTAAAGAGATTTAATAAAGAAAACTTAAATCCTGTATCTACACCTAGCGAACTAGGTATTAGATTAAGCAAAAATTTAAATTAAGCTTCTTTAGAAGAAATAAATCTATATTAGCAAGAAATAGAAAGCTTAATATATTTAGCTACACATATAAGACTAGATATAGCTTTTGTAGTATATAACTGCGCTAGGTTTATAAGTAACCCTAATAAATCTTACTATACTGCTATAAACAGAATATTTAAATACTTAATATTTATATTAAATATAGGTCTTTATTTCTATAATAAAGATCCTAATCTACTAGGATTTGCAGATGCAGATTAGGGGAGTGATATAGTCACAAGAAAAAGCACTACTAGCTATATATTCCTATATGGAAAAACACTAATTAGCTAGTCTTCTAAATTATAAAAATCTATTGCTTTATCTAGCTATGAAGCAGAATACATAGCTTTAAAAGAAGCAATAAAAGAGTATATTTACTTAATTATTATTATTATTTAATCTATTTACTGTCTATTTTAAGCTCTAGTAGCTTATATAGACTTTTGCTATAGGATAAAACTTATACGTAGAGAAAACCTTCTATATGCTATATTTACGTTCTTCTTGCTTTTTGCCTATAAAAGTACTACGTTTTCCTTTTGTCTTAACTGCCTATATTATTATACTTGCTCTTAGTAAAGGGCTTAAGAGAGAGAGAGAAAGAGAGAGTAAGAAAATAGAAAGAGAGAGAGAGGTATTTATATAAGGGTTAGTCTAGCAGTCTTTAGTAGCGTTACGCTAGCGTTGTAGTAGCGTTAGGGCAGCATTTTTTTAAGGGTCTGTCTAGCCTAATAGTCCCTAGATCTCTTAGTATGTTACATAATTCTCTAGGGCTAAGTCCTAGGCTACTTTAAACTGTTTTAGAACTCTCTGCTTAAGTAACTATAAGGCTGTTGCCTTTGCTTGTTCTAGGTGGCCTAGGGCATCCTTTAGCCTTTTGTTATGTAGGCGTAGTAGCAGCGCGCTCCTGTTATATCTTATATAGTAGAAGATTATATGTTTAACAGTTTGTTTATGCCACCTATAGGGGCATTCTCTAGAGATCCCTAGTACCCTGTAGTGCGCTAGCTAGCAGTTAAGTCTAATTGCCTCTATGTAGAGCAGGAAGAGCGCTGTTAATTCCGCTTTTAAGAGGTTGTTATATAGCTGTTAGGAGCGTTTTGTCTATAGTTCTGTCTAGGTTATTTCCTTCCTTCCCCTGCCTTTATGTTTCTAAGCCTGTTTCTATTTAAGGTCTTGTCCCTGTTAGATCGCTATGCAGGTGCCTGTCTATAGTTGTCTAGTCTGTTAGCCGCGCGTTAAGTTGCCCTTAGCGCGCTAGCGTTCTGCTTGGTGTGCTCGCCATTCGCGTACCTAGGCGATGAGGTCGTCTGCTTTTGCTTTTGTTGCTTTGCTCTGCGTGGCTAGGCGTGGCGCTATTATATTGCTTCCCTATTGTCTTAGTGACCTCTATATAGTTTGTATAGTTTGCTAGACGTTCTAGTCCATAGCTCTATGTTGCTTAATTGCCTGTTAGAACGCTTGTGTCTTAACCTAGAGGGAGAGCAGGGCTATGCCTGCTTCCTGCTTGATAGCATTTACTTAATTAATGTATTTAAAGAATTAAATATTTAAACAAATAAAAAAGAACACTATTTATTTACAGATAGTAAACCTGCTATAGATTTAGCAAATAATCTAGAACATTATTTAAAAACAAAACATATTAATATATAATATTACTGTTTAACCTCTTAGTTATACTTAATATATTAGTTACTTAATCCTTATAGATTATACCCTTAATACTATGAGAGATAAATCCTATATATTAACTAGAGGTAAAAAACTCGAAGCATCGAAAAACGCGTTGAAACGACATAAATTCATTGAGCAAAACGCCTACGGTACTGTCCCTAGCTGCGCAAGCAGCAGGAACGACAGCGAAACAGTGCAGCGACGCGATGGCGCTGCTACACTATAGTCAACACGCTAACGCGTTGGCAAGAGGAACATATTACCTACCTACATAACGTAACAGAGAACAAAATAAGGTATACCCTAACACTATAGAGAAGCTAACAAAAATACTAGAGGCTATAGAGAGAGAAGGGAACAAGAGAGTAAAGGCGTTAACGCGCTAGGCAAGAGAGGTAGTAGAGGGAATAGGGGAACAGCTCTGCGTCTAGAAAACATGCGACGAGATCCTCTAACACGTAAAGGAGACTAAAGCTAAGGCTAACAGCAACCTGCTAGCGACCTAACAATAGGCAGATGTCGCAGCGCAGGCTGCGCAGCTAGCTGCCCCTAAACTAATTATTTAGGCCAGAATCAACAACGTGACTAACAAGACCCCAAGCAAGATCCTTAAGATTATCTAACTAGCTATCCCTAACGCTATCGCTGTCTACCGTTATAAGAGCAGAGACATAGACATACGCCTTAAGTCGCAAGCCTAGCAGGACGCCGTCGCAGCGGCGCTAGACCCCTAGGGAATACGGCTCCTTAGGAAGGCGTACCTAGTAGAGGTCCCTAGTGTGCTATATACTTTTCTAGTTAAGAACAGCTAATCTATAGATAACTCTAACATTATATAAGACCTTAAGAAATTATTATAAAGACTCTATAGCATAACTAAGATCTTATTAATACGCTAGCTATGTAACCCTAACACGCCCCTAAAACGCTAAGAAGACAACATATAAAAAACAAGAGGTTCCCTTGTTATAGGAGTAAACACGTAGGCTAAACTAGAGAGAATTATTTAAAGCAGAATTATTATTAGGGCAGAATACTTTAAGGCTAGAATTTATAATAGCAACCTAGCACTAAAACAATGCTACTAATGCAGCGCGTGGGGACATAAACAGGGCGCCTACGCGAAGGCAGCGAAATGCATATAGTGCGCTAGCAACTATGATATAAGACAATACAAAGCTAGCCACGTATGCTACACTAACTATAGACAGACATATAGAGCGTGGCAGATAAGGGCGTGCCTAGCGTTCACGCAGTATAGAACAGGCATATAGAAGCTAAGGATAGAACTAGCTATTAGGTCTAACCTAGCTAGAAATAGAGGCAAACAAAACAGCAGGCTAATTATAGTCTCTTCCCTAGGCAAACGTAACCTAAACGATAGAGAGACCTAACTACTATAGGGGAAAGGCTAACCTATAGAGGCAGCACGCGCAGCGCGCTAAGCAACATTAGACCTAAGCTAAACTATAATCTTCCTAAATAAGAATAGCAGCTAAATAGAGGACGTTACTCTATTATAACAATAAAAGTACTAACAATACTCTAATATAACTATAGCATAGCAAACAGAACTAAGACAAGGCCCTTCTTTGACGCAGTAGAGCTAGCGAAACACTACATACTCGCTATACAAGAACTAGCCTAGAACAAACAAACAAAGCAAACGTACTGCCTGCCTAGTTATACACTAGTATATAGAGGCAACGAACAGACAAAAACATGCTTTATAATAAGCACAGCACTAGGCCTTAAGGCATAGAAAAAGACATATAGCTTAGACAACTTAGAAGCCATTAAACTACAAGCAAAGGACAAGAGGATAGTAATATTTAACGCCTATAACATAACGAACTAACTAACAAACCTTAGTATTATAAACTAACTATAGGAGCAACTTACAAGGACTATAGCAGACTAGATCATAGTCCTTAGAGACTTTAACCTACACTACTAATCATAGAGAGGCATAGAGACATAATGTAACCTAGCGGCAACACGCCTACTAAACGCTATAGAATTAAAAGGCCTTTAATTATGCACCCCAAAGGGCCTACTAACATAGAAACAAGGCGCAAGACAATCTGTAATTAACTTAACCTTTATAAGTACCACCCTCACGCAGCGCCTAGAGCACTGCGGACTAGTAGACAAATAGGCACTCATAAAGGACTATATCTCTATATGAATCACAGTCGCCTGCCAAGTTAAACTAACAGCAACGCGACAGCAGTATGCCATTATAAAGATAGACTACGAAAACCTCTACAAGGACCTCACAGAAAGCACCTAGCACTAGCATAATCAACCTCTAGCAGCTTTATAAAAGGCAATCTAACAGGGCATGGAAACCCACTGCCTAAGGTTAAGACCTAGTAAATTCGCGTAGAGGTTATAGTTGCCCTAAGCTGTAGTATTACTTACAAACGCAAGACGCGCCTAGAGAGAGGTTACATAATACTACATAGAGGAGGCAGAGGAACGCCTGCGAAACACAAGGAAAGCGCTTACTAAGGAAATGTAATAAGCTAGCAGAGCAAGCTAGAGGACATTTGTTAGCAGTCTTTAGACAGTAGCAGCAAAACCTTAAAAAACACTCTAGGACATAATAAAATAGAGCAGGCCTATAAAAAAGGGCCCTACATAGACCTACACCTACTAGCACTACAAAACGTAACAACTAAACAGGGGGTAGAGAACAGCAAAGGCAAAGCAGCTATCCTTATAAAGAAATTCTTTCTAATAGCAGAGGAAGCAGACCTTAGCAACCTTAAAGGAGAACTATAGAGAAGCGTAAGCAAAACAACGCACTACTATAAACAGGGAAGCAATAGGAATAGCAAGACATAGAACCCTTAACTAAACATAGCCTACATAGACTATAGAGTTATAAAGCAACAAGTATAAGACGTAATACATAAGCTCCTAAGCAAGAAAGCCCTAGGACTAGACAAAATACTAAACAAAGTCCTTAAAACGCTTAGCAATACTATTAGCAACAACCTAGCGAAAGCGATTAGCAAGCTATTTAACAGCGCCCCTCTGCTAGAGGGACTTAAAGACACTATCATAGTAGCACTATGTAAACTAGGAAAGAAAGACTACACCCTAGTCAACGCCTATCGCCCTATAGCGCTAGAGAACATAATTGCTAAGCTAGTTAAAACTATTATAGCAGAGCGCCTAGCAGAGGCAGCAGAAGAACACTAACTACTACCCTAGAACTAAATAGGTGGCTAAAAGAAGAGGTCTATAATAACAGCAGTTAAGCTGCTTACTAACGTCGTTTAGACAGCGTAGAAAGCCTAGAAAGGATGCGTAGTTTTAATGCTAGGCCTTAACCTTATAGGAGCCTTTAACAACGTAGCACATACTAGACTACTACATATACTCTAGAACAAGGCATACTACTATAGACTATATAGTTTATAGAGGACTTCCTTAGCAAACAAACTACATAAATTACGTTTGCTAGGTATATAAGCTAGAGGATATAGGTAAACGTAGAGATCCTATAGGGGTCTCTTCTATCTCTAATACTATTCCTCTTCTTTATTATAGAGCTACTAGAGGAATTTAAACAACTAGGAAGCAATAACGTATTTAGATTTAGATTTGTTAACAACACTACGCTAGTAGCCTAGGGAAACATAGCAGCAGACAACTGCTAGAGACTTACTATAGCCTATAACAAGTGCGTAGCATAGGCAAAACGCTATAGAGCCAAGTTCGCCCTAGACAAGTACTAGCTTATGCACTTCACTAGGAGGCGAGGCTAACGCAAGGACCTAGCGAGTACTGTTTATATTGCTAGAGACAAGGCAGAGCTCTGCATAAAGTCTATCTAGATCTTAGGCATATAGGTAGACCTAAAATTATAATAGAAGGAGCATACCTAAAAGGCAGCATAGAACAGCAAGAGCTTATTTAACGCGATAGCGCGTATTATAGCATTAACGTAAGGCCTGTTAATGTAACAGTTAAAACTTATCTATATAGCAGTAGTATAACTAGCAATAATATATAGAGCGCAGGTATAAGGACGGCGACTTAACAGAGGATTAACAGCTATAAGCATAATAAAGCTACTTCTAAAAACGCAAAAGAAATGTCTTAGGCAGATTACTAGAGCATACAAAGGTACCCTAAGCGCGGCTATTAAGCAGGAAGCAGGCATAGCCCTGCTCTCCCTCTAGGTTAAGACATAAGCGTTCTAACAGGCAATTAAGCAACATAGAGCTATAGACTAGAACGTCTAGCAAACTATATAAACTATATAGAGGTTACTAAGACAATAGGGAAGCGATATAACAGCGCCGCGCCTAGCTACGCAGAGCAAAGCAACAAAAGCAAAAGCAGACGACCTTATTGCCTAGGTACGTGAATAGCAAGCACACTAAGCAGAACGCTAGGCGCGCTAAGGGCAACTTAACGCGTAGCTAAAGACTAGACAACTGCAGACAGGCACCTGCACAGCATCTAACAGGGACAAGACCTTAAATAGGAACAGGCTTAGAAACATAAAGGCAGGGGAAGGAAGGAAACAACCTAGACAGAACTATAGACAAAACGCCCTAACAGCTATATAACGACCTCTTAAAAGCAGAATTAACAGCGCTCTTCCTGCTCCGCACAGAGGCAATTGGACTTAACTGCTAGCTAGCGCACCGCAGGGTACTAGGGATCTCTAGAGAATGCCCCTATAGGTGGCATGAACAAACTGTTAAACACGTGATCTTCTACTATATAAGATATAACAGGAGCGCGCTGCTACTACGCCTACGTAACAAAAGGCTAAAGGATGCCCTAGGCTACCTAGAACAAGCAAAGGCAACAGCCTTGTGGTTACTTAAGCAGAGAGTTCTAAAACAGTTTAAAGTAGCCTAGGACTTAGCCCTAGAGAATTATGTAACATACTAAGAGATTTAGGGACTATTAGGCTAGACAGACCCTTAAGGAAACGCTGCCCTAACGCTACTACAACGCTAGCGTAACGCTACTAAAGACTGCTAGACTAACCCTTATATAAATACCTCTCCTTCTCTTCCTATTTTCTTACTCTCTTTTCCTCCCTCTCTCTTAAGCCCCTTACTAAGAGCAAGTATAACAACATAGGCAGTTAAGACAGAAGGAAAACATAGTACCCTTATAGGCAAAAAGCAAGGGGAACGTAAATATAGCATATAGAAGGTTTTCTCTACGCATAAGTTTTATTCTATAGCAAAAGTCTATATAAGCTACTAGAGCTTAAAATAGACAGTAAATAGATTAAATAATAATAATAGTTACATAACTCCTATTAGATGTTACTATAGAGTTAGTTTTAGTAATCTAGCTAGTAACTTAGTACTATAGAAACATTTTCCTTTCGTACCCTTTCTTGTTTATATAGCTGCATGTTAGTCTTCTCTTAGTATAGTGCCTTTCCTAGAGTGTTGCTAAAATTTAGTAGCTAACTTAGGCGCTGTTTTAGCGACTTAGTCTACTAAGGTTCTTTGTCTTGCTCTTTAGGATCTAAAGATACTTTTTTGTTGTTAACATCTAGGAGTACCCTAAGTTCCTGCTTAATGTCTTCTAGTGTAGCGTACTGTTCTAGTAGGTGCATGTTTTTACACTTTACGTTAATCTAATTAAGGTATCCCTTTATACTAATTATGTCCTAATTATAGTACTCTCTATTAGTAGTGCGTTATAAGTTTTAATAGATCTTATGCTTGTCTTTGTCTAAGATTATAACTTCTTAGTTTTCCTATTATTTTATTTGCTGTTTATTACTAAAGTGCCTAAGCAGTTTAATATAGTTTTCCTTAGTTAGTTTGTTAACGTAGTCTATAAACTCCTATAGTACATTGTCTAAGGTTAGTTCTTTGTTAGCGTTCTTAACTCCTATAGACAGTTTGCTAGGATTGTTGTCCTTATAGTGTCCTGTTATTAGTCTATAGAATTTATTAATAACTTTGTTCCTAATGTCTGTTTCCTTATAACCTTTTATAACTAATAATTTTCTACTTAGTGTTTTAGGTTTTGTCTAATATGCTAGTATTAAGTACGTTAAGTTGTTATGTAACTTTATTCTTAGAACAGCAGTTCCTACTAATATAGCCTATCTTTCTATAATTATAGCACTTTTAGGTTTCTTAACTAGTGTTGCTTATTATAGCAACTCTTTTCTTGTTATATCCTTTTAGGTTCCTTCCTTTAATCATAGCGTCTAGGTGCATTAGCTTAGGTCTATTAGAGCGTAGTATCTGTCTATACAGTTTTGTCGTTTTCCCCTGTTATACCTATAGCGTTGTTGTCCCTTGTCTTTAGTTACGCGTGGCGCAGTAAGGGCTTGTGACTCTAGCTTATACTTATAGAGTTTGTTGTCTAAGCAAGTAGCTTCGTTAATAAGGTCGTCTAGGGTATTAGTAGTTATAGGAGTTCACATAAGTTTAGCGTAAACTTTAGCCTTAAGTCCTGTCTAAACATCCTTATAAGGGCCTAATCGTTCTATTTAGTCTAGATAGCGTAGCGTTAGAAGTCGTTAGCGTAGTCGCTAACTAACTTAGTTTAACAGAGTTGTTAGATTATTCGTTTAGCAACAGCTAGTTTGCTAGGATAGCGAAGGCCTGTTAAAGCTTTTCCTTAAACTTGTTATGTTCTTTAAACATGCAAGTAATTCTGTTCTTATAATTGTCCTTGTCTAGATATTTTTTAAGGTAAAGTTTTACTTAATTATAAGCCTTTTCTCTTATATAGAAGACTATAAGCATAGCGTAGTCGTTATTATTAATCTTGTCTTTAACATAAAAGTAGACGTTAAACTAAAGGATCTATGCTTTAAGCTTTTTCTTTCTCTATAAAAGAGGTTAGGTCTTGCTACCTTTAAGTAGTAACGTAGGTCTTGCTACCTTAGCTAGAGTAGATTATATAAAGTGTTGCTTATCTTGCTTAAGGGCGTTTAAAATGTTATAGTACTACTTCTACTAGGTCTTAAGTCCTAGAGAGAAGACAAGGGCTTAGTAGTTATTAGTAGAAGCAGTAGTCTTGTTAGTTAATTCTTAGGGCAAAGATAAGGTCTGTTAATATAGGGTAATCTTATAGTATTAAAGGTATAATCTATAAGATTAGGTAACTAATGTATTAAGTATAACTAAGTAGGTTAAACGTGAACTTCTATAAGGGTAGTTTGCCTTCTAGATATAGAAATACATAATGTTAAGTGCTCTGTCCTGCTCTGCTTGCTCTATAAGATTAGTAAGAGCACTAAGAGTATCTAACATGTAGCTTGCTCTGCTTGCTCTGTTATGTTAGGGAGAGCGCAGAGAGCGCCAAGCCTTCTTGCTTAGTCAGCGACTCTGCTCTGCTGTTGCCTTCAGTTCCGACAGAGCAACTCCCTCAAGGCGACAGGTCATAGTGGGGTTAGCGCTAGTGGTTCGTAACACTAGGACCTAGGTCTAGATATAGATGCATTAAGATATACCTACTCTACATTCGTTAGGGTCCCTATACTTGTTAATATTAATAGTACCGTTCTTAACCCCCTTTTTAAACTCAGGTATAAGCTTCCTAATGCAATAGAGCGTCCCTAGCTTAGCCCCTATCCCTCTATAGTCCGCTAACATCTATATTCTATTAGTTAACTGCCTTAGGTCCTTAAGCTGCTTAATGTCCTAGTCGTTGTCTATAAGCCTCTAGCTAACTATAGTTATATACTCCTAGTATTCCTTGTTACCTACGTAGTACTGCTTTATAAACTAATTTATAAAGGCATAAACAACAAACTAGGGCTAGGTTATAGATCTATTAGTATAATTAACAGGGCTTAAAGAAGGGGGGGCAGCTGCCCCTTTGGCTAGCGTAGACGTGGAGGGCAGCTTCTAGGACTACAAGAAGTTTAAGAGTTCTTACATTATAATAAGATTAACTAAATTAGTAATTATAGCAGAGGCTTTACTAAATTTACTAGATCTAGTATCCTTAGAGGACAAGGCTAAGCCTTTCCCCTTACTCTTTTAGGCCCTGCCCTGCTTAATTATGTCCTATACTTAATTAGAGGGCTTCTTAATAGATGCGTTACCCTTAGTTATATCCCTATACTAAGCTCTTAATACAGGGCCGTCTAATAGATAGTAATTTTCTACTTAATCTAGTTCATCTAGAGTAGTTTTATAGACGTAGCACGTCAGGGTATTGTTCCCGCAGTAGGTGTTCTTGCAGTAGTAGAAGTCAAGGAAGCCAGGCACGTAGTTCCTAGCTGCCGCTTCAATAGCTGCTGTCTCATTAAGCTGGCTAAGCTGCTGCTGGGTAGCTAATGCTGATTAACGACTCCGTAGTGTTTTACCCTAGGCTAGCGTTAATAGAGGTTCTCTATCGTTAAGTAACGTGAGGTGTATATTAAAACTAAGGTCTCTCCCTTTATGCAACGCTCTAAGACTCTCTAGTAGGGAAATAGAGTAATCCTAGTCTATAGATGTCTTAATTAAGTTTATAAAATAGTCCTCCTTCTTTATACTCTATACATACACCGTTATAGTAGCTGCTTGTAGTAGAGCCTTACAGGGGTAGAGCCTGTTAAAAATATAATTAATCTATTTATTAAAATCCTTATATTTAACTAAGGAAGATGTGTAACGATTTAAGGTGCCCTAGGGTAGTGTATCCTTCCTAATTTAGGCAGACTAACGCCTAGCAAAGCAAATAGGCTCGTAGAGTTCCTCGTCCTTAGTCTCCTCCTCTTCCTCCTCATTAGATTATGCCCCTCTAGTCCCCCCCCCCTGCGAGGCCTCACCTAGGGCATCCTCGTCATCAGCATCCAGTTGAACATCAGATATATGGACATCATCCTCCACCTCCTGGGGTGACCCTTGTGTAGCCTGCGGAGCTTCTCAGCCCTTCGCTAGTCTCTTAGACAATTGCTTCTTCTTCCCTAGCTTCTGCTTATTTAGTACAGGAGTCTCCTCTTGTTAGTAGCAAGAGGGGGGTTTAGGCTAGCGCTTAGGACAAGATGACTAAGAATTAGTAGCAGAAGTGGCTGTTTAGGCCCTTTTGCAGGTCATCGCGATTACAACTCTAAAATTAACTTATATATAACTATTTGCTACAATAATAGAGCTTTATATAGATAGAGAAAGTAATTTCATCCTTAGTTATACTAATTTTGGTGGGGGACTGTGGCCGAGCGTTTAGCCGAACATCTGTACCCTGCTTTTTGCAAGGCGCTGTATTGGGACTTTGCGATGTGCGAAAATTCCTGGATTCTTGGCAATGCCAAGTATTCGATTTTCCCACCCATTTTCCTGCCAAATCCTGAATTGCCAACACAACCGCGTATACTGTTATAGACCGTAAGTGAAGTCATGATTTACGTAATGGGGGTCTATACTAACCTTTTTATGTTGTTTTAGGTCAAAATGAACCAAGCAGCGGGCCTCAGTCGCGCGCCCCAGGGCACTGGCATAGGGACGCGTCTCATGCAATCGACTACGCTCAATCCAAGGCAATTGCTCGCTCGTTCAGAGTACCCTAAGCACGGCCAGAAGAACGCTCATGCTCGATCTATAGCGTATCATCTCCTTATGCTCAATGTGCCTATTCTAGAGGTCATCAAGCGCTCCTAGGCTAGCTGCAGCGTTGTGTATTAGATCTGCTAGAACCTAATAATATACAGAACAATTACACCACCGCGCGTGTGTGAAAGACTTAGGCGACTGTTAAAGCTCACACCTGCAGATTAACTGGCGCTCCTTAAGGAGCTGCTTTAACATAGATAGATGTATTAGGACGAGATAAAGTAGTTATAAGCAGCCAGAACTCTGTCACATGACTACGGTCCTATAACTAAGCTCGATCAACTACTGTAAGCTTGGGGGGACGGTTCTGATGGATTATAGATGAGTGTATTATGTGTGTGTGTGATGTGTAATGAGCCAAGATGGCGATGCAGGATATAAGTAAGCACGACTGCTTATAACTACTATAAGAGCCTCTGATTTGTACGATATATACATAAGACAGAACACTACACACAATACACACGAGAACCCTCAATACACCCACTATATCTGCTCTCTATCTCTAGTAACACCTAGCCCCCACCTGCTTATAGTAGTAGTTATGAGCAGAGCGCGGGGTGTTAATTAACTAGTTAAATATCTTAAAGATGTTAAAGAGGGAGAACTAGTTAAAGCAGAGTATACGGCTTATCTTTCTCTAGGCATTAGCAAGGCCACCCTAAGACGCCGCTAGTTGCTTTGTTATAAACAGATTGTTAGGAGAAGTAGCAAGGCGTTTACTCTCTTGCCTCTGCGTGGGCCTTCACGTAGACGTAACTAGCAGTTCCTCTGTGGGAGTCGTAGCAAACTATACACCTCTCCCGCCTCTAGCACCGCCTCTGTTTGCTCTCCTAGCGCTAGCGGCGCCCCTTGCGACGACAGGAGTCAGTCGCGCCTCCTCTACCTAACAGCATTAAAGCGCGATTGTTAAAAGCTAGTAGGCTGTTATTATTTACTCCTCTGTTTATACGGGCTGACTGACGCGTAGGTCCTCTAGCCATCTCTTAGCTAACGTGGGCGTAACGTGGTGTATAATAGTATAGCTACTTAAAAAAATTAGTAGGATAGACTATCTCTATACATTTAAAAAGCTTCACGTACTATACGACGTCCTTCTCCTATGTAGTGGCTAATATGCGCAGTTGTGTTAGCAATTCGGGATTGTGCAGGAAAATGGGTGGGAAAATCGAATACTTGGCATTGCCAAGAATCCAGGAATTTTCGCACATCGCAACTCGCTTATGGTGGTTTCGGAATGACCCTTTGCACCCCCCCTAGCCGGGCCTAGCTCCTTGGCCTGAGGAACTCCAGTATCTCACCACACGCGTAATTTGTATATAACTAAGATACCTAAGTTTAACCTACCTCTTTATACTACTATCTATTATGTTTTTAAATATATTTAGAGCCTACGCTATCCCTAAATAGGAAGCTATTAAGAGTAACAATGACAAGTTGTTTAGCTAAGATAAAGGAGGCTTAGAAGCGTAAGGCTAAGGAGGTGGCCTATCAACGCGCAGTAGCCCTAGCAGAGCAGGAAGCCTGCGCTGCTAAGCGGTCTAAGGCTACCTAGAAAGCAGCGAAGAAGCTAGCTAAAAAGCAAGCTAAAGTTGCTAAGGAGCGGGTCTCTAGCGACGCGTTAACATTTTAATTAAAGAAGCTCTAAGCTAGGAAGGCGCTCTAGCTAACCTCTAGCAACCACGCCCCTCCCCTCTCCGCGCAAGCCTCTTAGCTAGCTACTACTGCCTAAGCTAACTCTGTATTTAAAGCTAAAGCTAACTTAGTAGTTAGTAGCGACTATAGTAGAGACCTTAATAACGCCCTAGATCTAGCATCTACAGCAAATCTACATAACTGCCCTCTAACTGTACTACACTCCCCTCTACTAGATCTGCCTGTAAAGGTGTGGGTTCGTTAGAGGGCCTTTCTCACGTTAGAGAAGCGCCTGCTCTCTAACTAGTTTAATTCCTTCTCTGTTACTATAGATAAATTAGATAAGTTCTTCCTATAGATATAGGTTAACAACGTACTAGGGGACACGCCTAATTTAGTTATAGGTTATATATAGGCTACTATATATTACAAAGGGCAGGGAAAGGAGAACTAGGGGGTATAGCAGGTCTCCTATATAGGCCTAAGGAATAGCTTTTTCTAGGTTCTTTGAAACATCTAGGCCCTAGCAACTACGTGGCCTAAAAAGGCGTATAAAGTTAACTTTAATCTAGTGCTTAAGGATAATAGATTATTATAAGAGGGAGCTGCTAGCCTGTTGTTATAGCAGCCCTTATAACCCTAGACGGCTACTCGCATTTAAGAGCAGGCTCTTTATACTGTTTTAGCTAAGGAGGTTGCTATATCTAGCAACTTAATGTCTATAATTAGTTACTAGAGATGTTTAAATAGTTATTATAAGAACTACAGAAACGTCTGCTAGGTATATAAGGAGAGGCCTAAGCACCCTGCCTAATAGAACAACTACTTTATAGTCTCTTATAATATAATTACTATGTAGGACAGCGAAATTAAAAAGGACAAATTAACTATTTAAGAACCCTCTAATAATATATAAATTGCCCTTAAGCGCGAGAGAGACAGAAGGATTAAAACCCCTAAAGAGAGCAACCTAAACAACATCTCCTTAAAAGATCTACTTAAGGTTTTTATAGTAAAAGCTTTGCAGGACAATGTATAGCTAAACGCCTCTTCCTTAGCAGCTTAAGCTAGCGCGCCTCTACTAAAGAGTCCTTTACCTTTTCTTATAAATAAGTCTTTAATATTAACTCTCTTCTGCTTCTTCTACTAGGTAGGCTATAAGGAGTTAGCTAAGGACTACCTATATATATTAAGAATATCTATATAAATTGCTAAGCACTAATAGGACCTCTAGAGTATAGAGTATACTAGAGAAGAGTTTAACAACTAGTTTGTTAACTACGCTTACTATCTAAAGAGATTATTACTCTAGATCTAACAGGGTATTAAGAAGTTTAAAGTTCTCTATAGGGAGCACAGCGTGGACTTCTTTATGGCCCCTATAGAGGTTAAGAACTACTAGAAGAAGCTTATAAGGAGGATTACTAAGAAAGGTTCCTATAAGCATAATATAGAGTTAGATATAAAGGAAGTGTTAACCTACTCTAATTCTAACTCTAAGGACAACGCTCCTACGCTTAATGTAGATAATAAGCTCTAGTAGTTAAAGAAGGTAATTGCTAGAGTAATTTAGAAACTTTCTCTCTCTTATTATATTATTTTTAGAGTTATAGTTATAGAGTTAGTAGGGGGGGGGGGCATATAGTTGTTTATCCTTAGCACTACTAAATTACATTAATCTGTTATTTTCGTTAGCCTACATAGACTAATTTAACCTTAGCTAAGAACAATTTTTAACTTATAATGTTTGCTACCTAAATAACCTATTCATAGTAAGCTATTGCTCTACTACTATAAAGTTAATTGCTGCTAAAATTAGAGAGCTGTTTTACATGCCTATTTAGAGTAATTTTGCTTCTTATTATATTAATTTATCTTGCGTGTACGTAAAGTTATAGGTAGGTAGGCAATAGTTTTTTTATTATAGTAAGAACATAATTCTAGGACATAGAAATTAGTTAAAATTAACATAACTTGTTTTCTAAACGCTCTAAACCTTTAGTTACTATCTACATAACTACTCTAATAAAATAGAGACGTATAGTCCTTCTTACACGTCTATAAAACTGCCTACTTAAGCCACATGCTAAAATCCTAAAGGAATCCTTTGTTATAGTTCCTCTTAAGCTAGTCCTTTAAGAACTTAAAGGAGCGCTTAATTAGGTTAAAATCTAGCAAATATAGAGGAAGAAAAGCTAGTATAACACTAGCGTTCGCGCATATCTCCCTTAACTGCTCTAAACGATAAATTAAGGCGTTGTTAAGTACTAGAATTGACTAGGGCAGTAGGTAGGAGTTACAAAGAGGGAGAACCTAGTTTTTAATAAAATCCTTAAACATCTGCCTGTTAATTGCCCCTTAAAAAACTATGTAGGCGATATAACCGTCCTTCGTTATAGCTAGCAGTAGGCTCTAGCGTTTACTTCTCTTAACAGAATATATAGCCTTATAAGCAATTCCTATAGAGGACTAGCTATACTTCTTGTCCCCTGTTCTCTTATTATAAGCTAACTCGTCTACGTAGACAATTTAATCTATATTCTATAGCTTCTGCTATGTTTGCTAGGCCTCTCTAAGTACCTAGCTCTTCTCTTAAGCGCTTTTTTTAACAACCTTACGCTTCTACTACATAGCATAGAGAGTGTTATATATAGTAGTAATGCCTGCCTTTATATTATACTTGTTATATAAGAAAGCTTACATCTTGTTAAAGTACGTAGTAGGCTTCTTGTTAAGGAACTCCTATAGCCCCTAGCAGTATTAGTATATAACTATCTTATAAAAGCAGACAGGGACTTATATCCTTTTAGTACTAGCGTAGAGCTAGCTCCCTGCTAATGGCGCAAGTCTATAGGGGGTATGGCTGCCTATAGACCTTAAAGCTAAGTTAAATTTTATGTAAGGTAACCCTTAAGACCCCTGTCTGCCTCTAAATCTTACTATTGTTTAACCCTAAGGCAAATAGAGTCTACAACTGCTACGTAATATAGTAAGGGAGGCGCCTCCCTAGCTAGGGCTTTTTTAGTGTGTTTAGCCTGTTTAAGGGCATTATATATAGATTTCCTAATTTAGTATAGATTAGAGCTTTAAAACTAACTTATTTAAATAATTTTTATAAGCTTTAATAATAGGGGGCGACGACGATGACGAGGTACTTTAGTTTGTAAGTGGGCGCGCGCGAATTTGAGGTTCCTCTGCACGGTCCTTGCCAAGGGCGGGGGGTGCAAAGGGTCATTCCGAAACTACAATATCGTAATTGACGTCACTCGGGGCCCCACGTTTTCCATCCCAAGCCCGAGCGTCTATTTCATCCTCATAACTACAGAACTTTCACGGGACGTTCGCATATAGGATAACTTAAGCTTATTCAGATGACTCTCTTTCAATCTATGCACACCTTGTAGATGTAAGCTGTCGTGCAATAAGAAAGAAGCAGTCTCTCTAGGAAACAACACAAGCACTGTAGATCCCGAAAGCTTCAGCCCGGATCGGCGATTCTGTCCAGTCCTCATGATGACAGTCACAACACCGCCCACATTAAATTACGTATAGCTCGATCTTCTATTCGAGGACTGTCGTGTGCGAGCTGTACGAAGTACGTATCCGCTCCCATGGTTCTCTCCGGCTGCGACGGCGTGGCCAAGAACGGTATGACGTTTCGTGTCATGAAGACTCAGGTGAAATCCCTTTGTTGCTTGGTCAGTCGGACTGCACGGAGTTGAGTTTAACAGCCAGGGCCCGTGAGGGGAAAGGATCGGAGCGCGGATTACGTCGTTTGAATCCTTTGAGTTTGTATGTCAAATAGTCCCATCCCCTCACGTTCAATCCCAAAAGCCTTTCGCACAGTGGGTATTCTGAAGATGCGCCATTCAATGCGAGACCATTTATCAACGCCGCGAGGAATGCAGCCGTCTGCTACACATAGATCTCCGTCCCCGGCGGACGATGAATCGAAGCACAAGTCATCATACGCCAGCACAGTGGACAACAACCATGGACATCAGACAGTATCAAGAGATATGGAGAAACAAGAGGTGCCCACGCAGAGCGGTGATGCCCGGCGAGATAGCAAGTGGGGTAACAAGGAAGATCCGTTTGGAGATGAAGAGGGGGCGGAGATCAAGTACAGGACGATGAGGTGGTGGCAGGCTGCAGCTAGTGAGAATCAATACAACGTATTCGCAGACTCGTAGACTTACATTTTTGTAGTCATGATCGCGGAGACTATTTCGCTAGGCATATTATCTCTGCCTTCTGTTCTTGCGCGTATTGGAATGGTGCCTGGAATTATTCTGATCTGCGGTCTTGGCGCTTTGGCTACTTACACTGGCTATGTGTATGGACCTCAATTTAGAGGAATAAATATTGAAATGCTAACCCGAAGTTTAGGCTTGGACAGTTCAAGATGGCCTATCCCCACGTAGGTAAACCTTTTAGCTGAATGGCAAAATATTGACAGAGCCAAGGTACACAACATGGCTGATGCGGGCGAAGTGCTTGCTGGACCTATCGGACGCGAGATCGGTGGAGCCGCGCAGACTATCTTCTTGATCTTTACTATGGTATGTTGTCTGCTGCTGAGGTTGCCTACTTCTCATAGAAGAGCTAGACTTTTTACTGGCTGTAAACACTTCATGCTATCTCCATTTCCAGAAGATGTGAACGAGAGGGATTGATTCATTAGCTGACCTGTGTGCAGGGAAGCCATATCCTGACCTTTACCATTGCCATGAACGCAATCACAGGTCATGCAACATGTGAGCTACTACCACCCAAGGTTCAGTGGCTGTTCTGACTATTACTGTTAGGTACCATCGCCTGGGGCGTCGTTGGCTTTGCCATTCTATGGCTCTTCACACTGCCACAGACATTAAAGAACGTCTCATACCTAAGCATAGCATATAGGCTCAAACCCCTTGACCACGTCGGAGTGGAAGACTAACCAAGTGACCCAGCTTTCATATCAATCTGCGGCGCAGTCTTCATAACGATGATCGGCGTCGGTATTGATCATAAGTCGTCTCCAAATTCAAGCATCCCGTCGACCCATGTTCTTCTACAAATCACCCCTCAACTACCTACTGCCATTCATTCCTCAAGCCACATCTCCCTCTCTCCCTTCTTTCTCATCCCTCAATCCACCCCCTAAAGCACCCACCTAACCCCCCACAGCATCACCAAACCTCCACCTCTCACCCACCGTCTCCACGAGTCTCGCACCCGCCTTCCTCAGCGTGACCAACATCATCTTCGCCTACGCGGGCCACGTCGCCTTCTTCTCCTTCATCAGCGAATTCCGGGATCCCAGCGAATTCCCCAAAGCCCTCTATCTGCTCCAAACAACCGACACGACCATGTACCTCGTCGTTGCCATCGTAGTGTATCGCTACACGGGAACCGACGTCGCGAGTCCTGCGCTTGGTAGCGCGAGCCAG
Organism: Clohesyomyces aquaticus; assembly: GCA_002105025.1. Classification (NCBI taxonomy): domain Eukaryota; kingdom Fungi; phylum Ascomycota; class Dothideomycetes; order Pleosporales; family Lindgomycetaceae; genus Clohesyomyces; species Clohesyomyces aquaticus. The sequence goes on from MCFA01000204.1 coordinate 24,496, forward strand.
ACGGTTATGAAGGTTGCGTATGGGATTGCGTTGCCGACTGTATGTCCTCTTCTCTCCCCCCCCCGCTCCCCTCCTCTCCAGTCCGCCAGAATGAATGAATCGTAACGATGTATGCCTGACATTATTATAGATTCTCCTCGCGGGCGTCATCTACGGCCACGTCGCCTCCAAATACGTCTACGTGCGCCTCTTCCGCGGCACAAAGCACATGTCCCAAAGGACTTGGTTCTCCTTCGGCACCTGGGCGGGCATCACCTTCACATTCTGGCTCATCGCCTTCATAATCGCAGAATCGATTCCTTCGTTCAACGATCTACTAGCTTTGATCAGCGCGCTGTTCGCGTCCTGGTTTACGTACGGAATGAGCGGGATTTTCTGGCTTTATTTGAATCATGGCGGGTATGGGAGGAATAGGACGAAGATGTGCTTGACGGGGTTGAATGTGTGTATTGTGGGGGTGGGAGCGGCGGTTTGTGGGATCGGGTTGTATGCGAGTGGGAAGGCGATTCATGATGATGGAGGGAGTGGGAGTTGGACGTGTGCGGATAATAGTAAGTCTTGAGGGGGGTAATGGGGGGGCGACGTAAGGATTGCGCATACAATTGTACATAGAACTGGAGAATTTGACGAAAGCGATTTAGCCTGAGCGATGAATATTCCAAAAATATCTTCGATAACTCACAATAGGTATCTAGCGTAAATACGTGAAATTTGGGTTTCGTTCCCCGCCGTCTAAAATCGTCTAAGTAGAACGCCAATAATCCATCCATCCCAGGGGAAGATACGCGCCCTCGCTGATGCCGGTGCCGGTTCGTAACGCGCTCGTGCATGTGTTCAACAACGCCATATTGCCTAACCATGCATGCGCGATTAATCCCTCGCTATTCCTTCAGTGTCCATAAAAGCGCGTTCGTTGCTCGAATATCTCGTCGATTCGGGTCTTAATCGTGGCCCATTATAGGTAACGCCGATCTTCTGTGAACCCGAAGCCGCCAACCATCCCATACCTTTCGATGCCCAACCAACCATTCCCACCCAGCCCAACCGGTTCCCATCCCAAAGTCCGTCCTGAAACAATACACACCGCCCGAAGAGAACGTCACCCTGCGCTGCACGTCGCCAAAACCGTCCGTCCGTGTCCCGGCGCACGAGAAAGAATATGCAGAGATGAGGCGCTGCACGGAGTTTGAGTAAGAAATGTGACACCCAAATTCCAGGTACATCCCTCCATCGCGCAATCTCGAGCTTCTAGAAAAACACCCAGGGATCCGCTTGCAGGGTAGTTAATCCCGGCAGGAAGTCGTGGACGACGGTACAAAAAACATCGTGATTGGCCGGCTGTTCATCCTGCTGATCCGTGAGAAGTGTAAGCCGGACTTTGCGCACTAGGGTCTTGGCTTCGGGGCTCAAGCGCCGTATGAAGTCGAGAACGGGCAGGTAGTTGAATCCGTAAAAGTGGAATAGATTTTCAGAGTACAGGATTGAGAGACATTCATGGTAGATGAGGCGATTTGTTCGGAGGATGTCGAGCGAGAGTTTGTCCGGGTGCGGGCGCGTGTTACGGGTCCATTTTTTGCTGATTACGTTGGAGTCGCAATCCGTGTACAGACGGAACTTCTTGGTAGATGAAGGTATTAGATAGCGAAATATCTCACGCCGGATTTCGGAGGGTATGCGAAGTAATGGTGGGTAGTTGTCCAGCGCGGTTATCGTCTCTGGGATGGATATCTGTTTTACAACCGACTCTCTTGATCGGGCCTTGATGGGTTTACTGGTTTCCCTGGAATATGCCCTTGGTTGACTGGGTGCGATCTAGCACCGGATTAAAATTCGATTTCACGATAATGTTGCACGCGACGGCTCACTTTTGTCAATGTCTTGGCCGGCATGATCAACGTCGCATGGGAAATGACTTAAAGCAGATGATGGACCAAAGCGAAGAGCAAGTTCAAGGCTATATGACGAGAAGCGAAATGGTTGAGAATATATGATGCAGAAAATGTGGTCACGAGGACTGGGGACCGGCGGTCTGGGAAGCCGGTGGAGAGATGAAGAGAGATGGAGGCGGGGTGAAGCGGCGATGGGAGGATAAAGGAGGGTCTGTTACCGCGGTAGGGAAGTGGTCGGACAGAAGCGGCGTGGAAGAATGGTACAATGCATGGAAACAGGATGGGAAGGGAAGCAGGACGCTGGGGGAGGTCGGAAGTCGTGAATGAGGCTGACCTAGCGCCGGCGCGGAGCAGCTGTTTCACCGAGGCGGCGGGCGTGGGTTGGAATTTTTGGACGCGTCTGGCGGCCTGGCGACAGCAGACACAAGCTTCGACGCCCGACACCCACGCCCGCGCTGTCCTGATATCCGAGCCGGTCCACGTCCATTTGACTCGGCTTTCATCCGCACACGTCTTTGTTCCTGCGGCGCCCGTTGACCATGTCGTTCGGTGGCCAGACACCCACCATCGTGGTGCTGAGGGAGGGTATGCCCGTCCAAGCTCCTGCTGCGGACCTGTGTGCCGCAACATGAGCATATGCTAATGTAGTCGCAGGTACCGACCAGTCCCAAGGTCGCGGCCAGGTGCTGTCTAATATCAATGCCTGTCTTGCCGTGCAGTCAACAATAAAAGGAACACTGGGCCCGTACGGCGGTGACCTGCTCATGGTGGACGAGAACGGCCGGCAGACGATCACCAACGACGGCGCAACAGTAATGAAGGTACAGATGTGCTGCCGAAGCTAGGGCCAGGCGGCAGCTAACGTGCGACAGCTCCTCGACATCGTCCACCCCGCCGCCCGCATCCTCACAGACATTGCCCGCTCACAAGACGCCGAGGTTGGCGATGGCACCACCTCAGTCGTGGTGCTCGCCGGAGAGGTGCTGAAGGAGATCAAGGACCACGTCGAGCAGGGTGTGAGCAGCCAGACCATCATCAAGGGCCTGCGGAGAGCTTGCAACATGGCCGTAAACAAGGTCATGGAGATCGCCGTCGACACGGCCGAGGGCAACCAGCGGGACACGCTGCAGAAACTCGCTGCAACTGCCATGAGCAGCAAGCTAATCCACCGAAACGCCGATTTCTTCACAAAGAGTGTGTATCCCGAATACCGCATGGGGAAGTATCAGGACTGACAGATCACAGTGGTTGTCGACGCCGTCCTCTCTCTCGACCAAGACGACCTCAACGAGAAACTCATTGGCGTCAAGAAAATCACCGGTGGTGCGCTCCAGGACTCGCTCTTCGTCAATGGCGTCGCCTTCAAGAAAACCTTCTCGTACGCCGGTTTCGAGCAACAGCCCAAGTCGTTCAAGAACCCCAAGATTGTCTGCCTGAACGTGGAGCTGGAGCTCAAGAGCGAAAAGGACAACGCGGAAGTCAGAGTAGAGCAAGTGTCGGACTACCAGGCAATCGTGGACGCGGAATGGCAAATCATCTTCAACAAGATGGAGGCGCTGTACAAGACGGGCGCAAAGGTCGTGCTCAGCAAACTCCCCATTGGCGATCTCGCGACGCAGTACTTTGCCGATAGGGACGTCTTCTGCGCCGGACGTGTCGCCTCTGACGATCTTGAACGTGTGTGCCAGGCGACGGGCGCCAGCATTCAATCCACCTGCTCCGATATCCAGGCCAAGCACCTCGGCAGCTGCGAGCGGTTCGAGGAGCGACAGATTGGCGGCGAGCGCTTCAACTTCTTCGAAGGCTGTCCCGCAGCCAAGACGTGCACGCTCGTCCTCCGTGGTGGTGCCGAGCAGTTCATCGCAGAGGTCGAGCGAAGTTTACACGATGCTATTATGATCGTAAAGCGCGCCATCAAGAACCGAAGTATTGTTGCCGGAGGTGGAGCATGCGAGATGGAAATCTCGTCGTATCTTCACGCATATGCTGACAAGAACGTCCCGCATAAACAGCAGTCTATCATCAAAGCCTTCGCCAAGGCCCTCGAAGTCATTCCGAGGCAACTGTGCGATAATGCGGGCTTCGATGCTACGGATATCCTGAATAGACTCAGGGTGGAGCACAAGAAGGGGAACGTCTGGGCTGGTGTGGATTTCGTGAATGAGGGTATTGCGAACAACATGGAGAAGTTCGTTTGGGAGCCGAGTCTAGTCAAGGTAAACGCTATCCAAGCAGCGACGGAAGCAGCGTGCTTGATATTGAGCGTTGATGAGACGATAAGTGCGTTCCCGGTTATACTTTCTTGCGGAACGAAGACTAATATGCGCTACAGAGAACCAGGAGTCCCAACAGCCCCAAGCCCCGAACCGGCCGTTACCTCCGGGTGCAGCGCAGAGGGCGCTTGGAAGGGGTCGTGGCCGAGGTATGCCGAGACGGTAGAGCGTGGGTTGAGAGTGAGGTTGTATACCACGATTGCAGACAGGCTGTGCTGTAGTGGCATTAGTCATAGTTCTAGCATAATACGGCAAAAAAATCCAAATTATGAGCTGTACTCTCGAGCAGTGTAATATTGCCTACTGACACCACACCAATGACTAGGATACCCAGTACGAAAGAATCGCATGCTCACTGACGAGCTCCTCGCGTTCGCACTACCCCATCCCGTTCTACGCCTGGCTCAACGCCTGATCCATACCCAACCCATAACTCTTGACCCGACTCCAATAAAACGCCCGATCATTCTTCAACCCAAACTCCCCCCAATCATCCGTCAACTTATTATAACTCCAATACCCCTGCCAAACCAGTTTATTATTCCGCGCGGTTCGGCCGGCACTCCCAAGCCTGAGCACCATCTTATACAAATACTTTGGCGTCACGCCCGCAGTCTCTACATGCAGAATACCCTCCTCCTCCCCTCCCTCTCCAGCTGGTCCAGACAGTCTCCACCGCCCCAGCAACGCATCCTTCATCGGCGCACTCGGCAAATGTCCATGATTCTTGTGCATGTGCTGCGGATACAGATACGGCACCACGTCGGCGGGTTCACTGGTTGAGAGGAGGGAGATGCAGGTCCCGTCCCGTAGAAACCGAAGATAGCGGTAGTAGGTCACGATGTGGATCGGCGAGTTCCAGGATACGCTGTTGCTGGAGGAGGCGCCGGGGCGCGTGTAGTTTACGGTGCTGATGTAGCACCCGTTGAAGCGGATGCGTGGGCGGAGGCGGAAGAGGGTGGCGTAGGCGGGGTAGGGTGTTGGGACTAAGAAAGTTGTGGCAAGAACGGGGTCGACCGGAGCGGGAGCAGCTGTGGTGTCTGGATCTTCGGCGCCTTCAAGATCGTTGCCGTCGGGTTCATTCTCCTCGTACTCGTTGTCGAGGGGCTTCCCGTCGATCTGACACGCGAACCGGTAGTGCATGGCCGCGAACCCGAATTCAGGACCGAGACATATGCGCTTCCAGACGCGGTCTTCGGTTGCCACGAGGTAGGCTAGACGCTTGCAGACGCTGGAGAGACGCACGAAAGACGCGACGTCTTGGATTGCGAGCTGGATTAGGATCTCGACGAGGATCTCCTCGGGGATGGTGGATATGGGGCATGGAGGGGCGGGGGAAAGGTCCGTGGGAGGAGCTTCGCCGAGGATGGAGAGACTGGAGAAGGAGGTGATGAAGGTTTGGAGGGGTCCTTGTAGGGAGTGGTGGGCGGTGTTGGGGACGGTGACGGAGGCGTTTGAGGGGTTGGGGTCAGATGGTTTGGGCTTCGGTGCTGGGGGCTTGTAGGAGCCCGGGGGGAAGTGTTTGTTCTTGTATGTTTCGTGGACGCCGGCATCGAGCTGTGGGGTGTCAGTAGATTGTGGTGGAAAAAGTATCTCGGATATATCGAAATTTCGAAGAAAAGTGAAACATCATGGGCAGACTGTTGGCTGGAGGTGTGACTTTGTCCGGGACACGGCCATCTGACGCCGCAAGAGATAGGTATATGACAGGATAGGGAAACCCCCCGAAGCTTACTCTGAATGCCTTTCGATAATGGTTCAAGCTGTCGCCCAGACTGCCTTGATTTTCTTTTTCCACGGCTCTTTCATAGTGCTCCAACGCGGAGCTGGGCTCTTGACCGGAGCTCGATGCAGAAGGACTAGTTTCATCCAGCCTCCTTCCATGTTGCTTCTCGCCCAGATCTTGATAAACATGAGGTTCTACTTCATCCGCCTCTTCCACACTCCGCTGACGGGTATGGCTCGGTGCCTCAGGCGCATGGCTCTTAGAAGCCTGAGCCTTGCTAGAAGAAGCATGCGCGGATTTGGAGCTAGAAGCTCCAGCCGGGGCAATTCCCTTGGTCCTCGCGGACACTTCTTCTCGCCACTTCTGGCGGAAAGACTCGAGTTCTGCTTCGGCAGGGTCCATGGTGAGTGGCGGATATAACGATTTGTAAGTCCGAGGTCGACGATTCTAGAAAAAGGGATGATGCGCGCTGTCTAGGGTCTAGTAGGAGTACATATTCTACAAATTGGGATGACTCTTCACACAAAGCGAGACGTGCTCGGCTGGAGTAAGCGGTGAGTTACTCACAAAGTGACATCGCGCAGCTTGATGGAGTCATTGCGAAAGCGCCACCGATGCATGCACCTCCATCTGATAACGAGGCTCGGACCTGGGGGCTGGCCGGCCGACCGACTACTGTGGTAGCTCCGATTCGCAGCAAAAGTTTAGTTTGCCGAAGCTTGCATCACCACTCGTCACCGCGCGCCCTCCACCATCCCATCGCCTTCGTCGCTGCAATTCACTCGGAGAACATGCGCACGCCTTCCTTTTCACGGCTCTGGGATTTCTTCGACACGCCTCGCACCGATTCGAGGTAGACGGGCCCTTTTCGCTCGTGGAGGGGAAACCGGGCAAAATGGCCACCAACAAAGCCGAGGATGCGGGCGACATGGCGGACATGGGCGTGAGTCTGGCGCAGAAAATGCTGTCGGCCGTCACGGGCAGCGTACTCACGTCTCTACTGGGTAAGTCTATTGTAATCTCGTCTCTAAAACCTTTGATTTCCTTCCTCGAGAACGTTGGTGGTTTGCGCCTCCCCGCTTTTCGGCGGAGGTCTTCTCCGCTGGCTTTCACACCGCATTTTGGAGCAAGCAATTCAGCAACTGACATATCACGATGGATAGTAACTCCCCTCGACGTCGTCCGAGTGCGCCTCCAGTCTCAAGCCCACACACCCGCACTATCTGCGCCGTCATCACGTCTGTATACGCCACTCCCACTCCCACTCACCCAATTTCGAGACCTTCCCCCAAACCTAGGCATATCCGCTTGTTGTAGAGAAGTCTTCTGGATCAACAACAATGCACAGTACTGTGTTGCAGGACCTACCATGGCGCCACTCAATCCCTCCGACGCTGCATGCGCCGTAGAGGAAGTAGAGCGCAGAACAATCAACAGCACCTGGGATGGGTTACGGAAGATTGCGCAAAACGAAGGACCTCGGACACTGTGGAGGGGTCTATCGCCTACGCTGGTAATGGCAGTCCCGGCCAATGTCATCTACTTCGCTGGATACGACTGGTTGAGGACTTCCCATCAGTCGCCGTTCCAAATGACGGTGGCGGATGCGTACATTCCTTTGGTGGCAGGAGCAACCGCAAGAATACTCGCTGCCGTTGCAGTCAGCCCGATCGAAATGTTTAGGACGAGGATGCAAGCGGCGCATCATGCCCCCACCGCGGCTGGACACTTTCGAGAGACCATGGACGGAATGCGGGAAATGATTGCTTCTCAGGGCGTTCGAAGTTTGTGGCGGGGCTTGACCTTAACACTGTGGCGAGACGTACCCTTTTCGGCCATATATTGGTGGGGCTACGAAAGCGGACGAAATGTTCTGACCGACATACGAGGACGTTCCGAGGCCAGACACGACGGATTCGAATTTCGCGTGGGCCATGGAGAGGAAAAGATAAGACGGAGGAGCCGCTCAAGGAGCCGGGAAGATCATACGGCGACTATGGTGGATAGCTTCATTGCCGGAGCAGCTTCTGGTGCTGTGGCAGCGTTTGTCACAACACCATTTGATGTCGGAAAAACGAGACAGCAAGTCGTAAAGCACGCGAGCGACGCCGTGAAAAACGCAGCGCCGCGACCCGAAGACAGATCAATGCCTCGATTCCTATGGCATATTTTTCAAGAGCAGGGAGCATCAGGACTTTTCAGAGGGTGGACGGCACGATGTCTCAAAGTCGCGCCGGCTTGTGCGATCATGATCAGCAGCTACGAGATTGGAAAGAAGATGGCGAACGACATCAACGAACGCCGCGAGCAAATACGAAACGGAGCGTAGTGTGGAGTCAATAAAATGCTCATTCAAGAGTGCCGACTACAGTATATAAATCGGCCCCAACGGTAACGGCCGCGTCACAACCCTTGTAAATTTGTATCATCACCTCCGGGAAGGGAGTTTGGATATTCTCCTCAGCGTTGCATGGTGGGGTTGGAAAGGCGTTTTTGGAAAGATGAAATGACTGAGCGAAAATGCGGCCGCTCATTGGCAAAAGCGTGTAATGATATCCAAGCGCATTGGCGCGTGTACAACAGTATAGCATCATTGAGGCAATAATGTCCGTCCCTACGTTGCGAGACACCGTGTGTGCCGAGACAAATGACTGAAGGGGTCTTAGGGGACCGAGACAGAGACGCAAGAACAAGACACTCATTCCATCGGCATCATCACATCCATCAGTGATGACTATCATCAATCCACATCAAATCCACAGGTACTTTAACTTTAAGCAGCTTCAACTTCGTCTACACCACAAATAACTACTGCTCTAAATCTACTATAGATAATATAAGTGCTAGTGTTAGGGCGTCCGAAATTAGATGGTTTAGACGCCGCTTTTAGACGCTTTAACACCGCGTTCAACCCCTGCCATCTCGCGCCGCTTTTAGTGTCTAAGCGAGGGACCCATGTACCCTCGCACGCCTCGCAACTATTCCCCTTCCCGCGGTCTGCTACGCCTTAAGCGCCCACACCTTAATTGGTGAGAACTAGACATGTATAAATAGCAGGTGCCGCACACGTTGCGCTGTTCCTTCCTAGCGCTGCCGCCGTCCCTCCGCGTCCCTTTGCGTCTCTCTACGCTCCTTTGTGGTCCTCTTAGCGATATTCTTCCTATCTTCTTATAACGAGGTAGCAACCTTGTTTTATGCTAAGTCCTGCTAACCTCTAATTAGGGGTCTGCTAATTTCCATTTGGGTCTGAACGCGTCCCGCATCAGGCCCGAACGCGTACTGTATCGGGTCTGACCCCTGCCCCCAGCTGTACCCCTATTCCCTCATGTATATAGTCCCCTTCCTCCCTATAGCTGGCTTGGTAGTTTTTCTATATCCTTTTATACAAGGCCTATAGGTGTTAATGGAATTCCTAGGTTCTAAGTCCCTACGCACTCCTATATGCCTCTAAGTGGATTCCTACTGCATTTAGACCTATTGTTATGCCTGCGCTGTTACACTTCTTTTCTGTTCTGTACTTTCTTGTCTAGCTAGTATTTCTTCTCTAGCTCTAAGCTATATTACTTTTTATATATCCTAGACCCCTATTAATTATTAAGCCCTACTAAACGTGCCCTCGTCGTAAGACTTTTGCGATAGCAAAACAGTTAATGCCCTAGCAGAAGTACGTGCGACGCCTAGTTAACTTTTATAACAGACTACAAAAACAGTTAGCAGTGCAAGGCCCTACTAAAGTAGAATACTTAAACACGACCAAGTTAAACCTGCGTGGAGTCTAGAAGCAGTGGGTTTTGTAAGTCTGCCTACGTAGTTGCACGCATTTACCTAAAGCTTCACCACGACGCATTTGCTGCGTCTACTGTCCGCAATCCTAAAGCGATCCTGCGCGCATAAATTCCTAAACGAAAGTCTTGCAGAATCTTCTAATAGAAGGATAGCATACTAAAGGAGCCTATCTTCTGCGAACCTAAACGCTTGAACGGTTAGACATTATTGTCAGCTATACCTTTGCGCGCGCGTACTACTGCGCGCTACATGAAGCGTCTAGGGAGAGATGTTGGTATAGAGCAATCCCTATCGCATTCTGCCATTTGACGTGGCGCTAGAAATGCTGTTAACAGTATGTTTGTTATGTCCTAACGGGCTCGTTGCTTAAGGCGCTAATAATTCTGCAAGCTTTAGGTTCGTTAGGTAAATTATTAGTAGATCTAGTTTCCTCTTAAGAATTATTTTAAGATTCTCTAAACAAATAGGTCTGCTTAGCGCGAAAGTTTAGCATGCTCTATACACTATGTTGTTCTTTAGATTACGCGTGCTTAATAGGCGTTAAAGTGGCTTAATAATAGAGGGTAGAAGTGCTCGGGCGTAGTGCATTTCTAGACTTGTAACAGGGCCTGGCTAAGAGACCTTAAGTTCCTAAGAAGCTACTATATTTAACCCTAAGGATGTCCTGTCCTAGTGACTTTTGCGGACATTCCTATAATAAATTAACGAAGAAAGAGGGTTACTTTAGGTTGTCCCGTTTATATGAGGTGGATAACTTTAAGAAAGCAGGCTAGGGTTTGAGGATGCTCGATTTGTTGCGTGTAGCGGGGTGGCGGGTCGAGGCTTCTCTAGGTTAGTCGTTATCAGGACTCGTGCGTTTGAGAGCGGAGTCGAACCCTTATGTAATAACTTAGCTCAGCCTCGCTGACTCACCCGGACCGGCGGCCACTCCCGCCGAGGTCATGTGATGAAGCTGACGTTACGTGATGTCTCATGCACTCGCACGCCTACCTTCTCGCTCGCACACCTCCTACCTCCTCGCTCGCACACCTACCTCCTCGCTCGCACACCTACCTCCTCGCTCGCACACCTACCTCCTCGCTCGCACACCTACCTCCTCGCTCGCACACCTACCTCCTCGCTCGCACGCCTACCTTCTCGCTCGCACGCCTACCTCGCACGTCCCCTAGCAGACACTAGCAATCGTTCTATATAGCTAAAATCTAGACTTGCACCTTATACGAGAGAAACAGATCCGCTAAGATCTTACATTCTAGCATAATAGTAAACGCCCTTATTAAGCAAGGCGTATCCCTGTTGCTACATATCTGCACTTTAGTCGCAAAGAATCTCTTTAGCTCCTTAGGTCTAAGCGTAGTCTGAGTAGGGAGACATTAAGTCGTTAAAGGCCCCTGCTAGCTAGCCAAACTTGAAGCCTTACGATTTGTCGCCTAATCTATATCTATACTAGTGCCTTAAATTCGTAGGACGTACACATACTATAGGAAGCTCTTTATTAAATTAGAATATATTAAGGGAATGGATCTTAAATCTGCTTAGATACAGAATCTGCTATCTGTAGATTAAAAGAAGGCTATTGTTAATAAGCTTGCTAGCTTTGTTTATTAACTTTAAGAGCTTAAACTACCACAAAAAGGGATTGTTGCGTTAGCAGATTTAAACTCCTGCCTTAATTATTAAATTAGAACTAGACCCGTTGGCCTATTCTTAAACTATAAGGAGTTTTATACCTTTCTTTAGGGCAACATTTTGTTAGAGGATTATAGACAAGTTTATAGGCAGCAAGTCTTACAGTGCTACTTACGTTATTATTGTACATGCTTCGCGCATTTGGATCTTACCTAGCGTAATATAATAGTAGACGTGGACCATAGCAGAATTATAGCAATTGTTAACTAGGCGTTTAGTAGCTAGTATCCTAAGTATTAGGAATACACGAAGGGACACTATGGTCTTCTAAATATCCTAGATTAGTACTTAGAGTTTAGACGTGCTATTCCTTAATACAACAGTGAATTAGAGGCTGAACGTAGTCTCTAGACTCAATTTAATAAACCTAGAAATTAGATGCATGTATAACAATTAATTAAGACTATAAGGCAGTTCTGCAGTCTTATTAATATATTTAATGTATATTGCGGCCATTAATATTGCCCTGCTACTATATAAAGGTTGCAAGGCGTGGTTACTAAGAGCCAACGGCGTAGTCGTAGCTGTTATGCGCGTTTGGTGAAGCTAGCTAGTGATCAGCGTAGGAAAGAGCCTAGGCAATAAACTAAGAAACGTTAAATTTTCTTGCTAACCTAGCGTTTTGTAGTGCTTCTATAGCTGCTAAGATCTAAGTAACACAGCTCTGTTGCGGCGTTGCACCTTTAACAGGAAGCAGAACAGTAGCTAAAACTAACTAGACCTAGAGGTCTGTAATGTTGTTAGGTACTTTCCCTATTAACACTCTGCTAATAAGACGACTGCTACGTATAGGATTAACTTATGTCTTTAACTAAAACATCTAATTATAGTCTAGGTTTATATCTTGCCTTAAGACGGGGTCAGGAACCGCTCTATTAGATATATTAAACGCAAGGCTATTGGGACCGCTAGAGGTTTTTAGTATAATCAAGATGCCCTAATAGAAGGCCTTATATCCAAGCTAAGTCCTGTTATCTCTAAGCAATAGTTTGTCCTAGTAGTAGATTAAAACGTAAACTTGACGTTTATTACTTATAATTATTCTTTACTATATCTCTTAGACAGCGTGATAATATATGAGCACTTACTACTTACTAGTTTATACTAATTTAGCAGGTATAGTGTTGCTTGTGGTGGTAAACGGACTATGATATAGTGTAGTAAAAGAGTAAACAAATGTTTTTAGGCGCTTATAGAGACGTTGCGTGTTATATACTAGTACAAAGGAGCTCGTATCTTCTTAGAGCGCTCCAAAGCGCTTAGAGCGATTAACAGAACTATGAAGGGTGCTATGCCAAACTAGCTTGCTAACTAATAGACAGCCTAGGACACTGCGCCAAGACTAAAGGAAGCAGATGTGTTTGCATGTGAGAGGAATACGGGCAGTGACTGTATGAATGCTGGCGGCATTTTATGCCAAATAGGCCGTCTTCTTACTAGTAAGCTTCTGCGGGTCGACAGAAGCGTTATCTATACATCCTATCATGCTACCTGCCTCACGCGCCCGCTTCTCGACGTGACTAAACTTGGGCCTGGGATAGTAGAGTACGATAGACGCAGGACGTAGGTTGCAGGATGTAGGTTACAGGAGGAAGGTTACAGGACGCAGGTTACAGGACGCAGGTTGCAGGACGCAGAAGCAGGCAAAAAGAGAACAGCTAATTAGGAGGAAGGAGTCGTGTAGGAAGGCCTCTAGTGAAGGACTAAGATAGGGGGGGGGTTTGAACTAAAGGGAGGACGTTGCCTTTAAAACGTGCATGATAGATCTAGGCAGCACGACTGCTATTGCATGGGATTAGACTATAAGGATGTTAGCTTAACAGAGGCGGAAGCAGATACGACGTTCATGCATTCGTGGGTTGCTAGTGATCGCCTAGGAACAGCGGCAACATGGGACGTCTAGTCAAATAACTATATAATTTTGCGTGCGTGTGCCACCCTATCCACGTGTAGCGAGCCTTCTAAAGTAACTGCAGCATGCGACTGTGAGCAAGCGAGGCGTACAATATCAAGGCTCCTAGTTGCGTTCTAATAGACGCGGAGGTGGGGGAAGCAGAGTATAAGCAGGAGGTTATTTAGATGAGGCTAAGCGGAGGCGCGCTAAGATGCTCTCTCGCAGCGGATAAACGTGGTTTGCGGGAGGATTTTATAGACGTTTAGTCTAGAGAGCTTAGACGGATTTAGAAGGGCAGTGCGCTAAGGCTAAGCCTCTTATCGTCTAGCAGCTCCTAAGAAGTTCTGTCTCTAATTCCTTTGGCTTTCCTCTAATTAGTTATTAGCGTATAGTTAGGTGTACTAGGCCTAGGCTACCTACATGCAGCTGCACTATTTTAGAAGTTAGCTTTGACTCATATAGGCAGGAAAACATGTCTATCTACATTCTTAAGCTAGTTGCCTAATAATCTTAAGATAAGAACGTAGCAATTCCTTAAAAAGCAAACTTTAGAAGGGAAAGCAATTAAACCTGCTTCTTTGCTTTATAATTACCTACATTAACATCATTCTTATCTTATAGAAAGGCTACTAAGGTTTGTCAATTATTATTTCCTACTCTACTAAGGCTAATAGGGTGTATTAGATATGTGACTAGTAGCATGAACGTATTAAACTAGAAACTTGCAAAGCTATTCCGCCCTACATAACTAAAAAGAAGCAATAGAAATATTGCTTAAAGTCTCTATAATATAGCACTAGCTGCGGCACTAAAAATGAATTAACATTTAGCTATCTTACTATTATAGAAAAAGGAGCAGAATGCCCTTAATGTGGATAAGGCTAAGGATTGTTTAGGTAGGTGACGCAGAATTATCTTGTTGTTATCCTCTAATTATGACTATTCTAAGTACTTCCTCGCCCCTCTGCTACGATAGCCCATTGGTTACCTAACTAGATTTATCTTATTTTAGGCCTTAGTGTTTCCTAAGCAAGCAGTGTTAGATAGTTTAACTAAATAAGGAAGGGAGAACGCACCTATCTTATTTTAAATGCTTTATGCTACCTCTTCTATAGAGTTAAACTAACCCTTCTAGCATTTAGAAATAATATCTCTAAGCTTAACCTCAGAGACGTCTAGGTAAATGCCCTCTTAGAGCCAGAGTTGGACTATCTAACCCTCAACATGATCGTCTACAACACCTGCATAGTTACGCTCTTAAATCTAATTAACTATCTAGCCTTAAAGTTTATAATATAGCCTTTTAGAAGTAATAATCTTATAAATTGTTGACCCTAGAGCATGTAGCTCAGACTACATAGTTCCCTTCTAGTTTTCTTTAAGAACTAGATGCTTAAAACCTCCTTCCGCTCTAACTCTAGGAGGATTTCTATTAATGCTAGATCTAGCAAAATTGCACAGCAAAATCGCACAGCAAAATCGCACAGCAAAACTGTTTTTAATGAATCTAGGAGAATATTTTGGCTGCCTATATTGCCGTGCCTGATACTATGATCGTAAACGTACTGAACAGCTTTTGCGATATCCTAGCACTATTTAATACGCTTATCTACTGTTGCGGTACTACTGTTAAGAAAGTACTAGCGAACAGTGCTATACTTGGCGCGTTTAAGAACAATATGCTTAGCGTATACTAAGACTAAACTAGTTTTAGCGATTCAGAGACAAGGTATAATGTTTAGATGGCTTCCTAGGCGTTTATAGATACGTTTCTTGATTTCAATGTCCTCTATTGAACTTGGATCTGTTGTTAGAAGCTTTATAACTTCTGTCGTATTCTCTGGCTAGTAAAAAATATAGCCTGATCCGCCCTAAGCTAAAAGCTTGGTGCCTCGTGGGTTAAGAGCCTATGTAATAACGATCTCTTGGCCTTTCTCGACCTTCTTAATACGCATTGTATTTAAGCAGTCTAGGTTAAGAGCATAAAGGCGGGATATGCGAAAATAGTTAGAGAACTAGCGAGGATAACGGAGGGCCACGATGTGCTAGAGTCATGAGCGCTTGGGCTATGTGGCAGAAGAAATCCTCCGCGGAAGCCTAGAGCCTACAGGATTGCACAGCCACATGTGAGGCTGTACTACACCCTTAGTTATACTTCTATTGCGGCTAAAGATCTGCTTAGTCACGAGCGCCAAAACCTCCTTCTAGCACTGTTATGTAAATTACTTTTAAACCTTTTCTGCTGCTAACAACAACAGCAATTACAGCGCATATAACTACGACTTATATAGCAACTGTAGTAATTACAGACAATCATAACAGCTATAACGGCCATGACGGCCATGACGGCTACGACAACCGTGAAGGACACTACGACGGCGACAAACACTGTAGCAGACTTAACGACTATAGTTGGCACGACGACTAACAAGTGACACGACAGCTAACGACAAGCATGGCAGACGGCAGCAGGAAGTCTCCCTAAAACAACGTTAGAGTTAATATTGTAACAGATAGACAACAGCAATTGCCCCTTTCTGCTACAGGCGCATAGGAGAGGATAGAGAAGATCCTGTCTTAGCCTATAAAGGGCCGTAAAATTTAAACATAGATTAATAATGCTAAGGATATTTTAGACGAGTTACTAGTTAGGATAAAACGTAAGAGATATTAGGTCTTTCTTCTTAATGTTTTACGTAAATGTAGACTAGTCTTTATAGTACTATGCGCTATTAGTCTTAGGCAGGCCTAAATTGCTAACATAAATGCAGCAAGTCGTTCGTCTCTGTTAGGCATACTTAAAAAGAAAATAGGGCTTCCTCTTATTAGAAAGCTTAAAGATATAGTGCTAGCCTAATTAAAAGGTGCGTTATAATATTACGCTTAGTTTTAGTAGAGCTAATCTGCTAGATATTTATGTCACATCTTGTCCACGGCCTGTTAAGAGGAGTCAAGACTAGTACTATATCTACAAGTTTGCTATAATAGACATGACTGTTTTCTTAAGCTATTTTTCTCCTCGCGTTCTCTAAGTTATAGATAATAGTCCTCTTTAAGCCTAGGAAATAAGAAGATCTTTAATAGGGACTAAAATTGTTAGGACGGATGTACCTTAGTTAGCATTTAAAGACTGTTTAATGTTCTTAGAAGTTAGCTCTGCTTAAGATATTATTGCTAAGTTGTTTCTACCTAATAGACGTACACTGTATCCTTCGTGCTATAAGTAGAAGATTTATCTGCTGTTATTTTAGATCTAACCTTAAAGGCCCTAACCACTACTTCCTTAGAGGCGCTTCTATAGAAGCAATATCTGCCTTCTTTAGTGCCTATATTTCCTAGGCTATTAACAAGAGCAAATTACGAAAGTAGGAAAAGGAAAATTAGCAACTAGAGACGACAGATTATGTAGAGATGCAGTTGCTTTAAGACCTAACTTCCTGTCACGGCATACTTAAGTTACGAATTAGATAGAGGCTAGGCAACCTAATAGTGAATTTATTATATATATAATTAACATAATTGCTTTACACATTGCTCTACACTACTTTTAACCTGCTATTAAATACCTTTACTCTAATGTTTGCTAGAAGTACTCCCTCTCTACTCCCCTGTTTCCTAAGCAATACTTCTCTATCTTTCTAAAAGATAACATTGTTATACTTGAGGAAATATAGATTCCTAACGTGACTAACAGGCGAAATCTAGTTAACTGCTTTCTTTATGTTAAAAAAGCTAGCGTCCTTGCTAAGTTTTGTTTTAGTCTATAGAGACCTAGTTAGCTACAATAAACCTAAGGCAATCTAGAGAGATACCTATGTGAACTTGGCATCGTCCTCTTCTTTGTTCTCTGTTATAATAGTTGCCTTTCTGCTTTAAGCAGGGATTTTTAAGCAGAGGGGAGCTCTGCTAACTAGAGCTAGAATTTCTGCGCTAGAGGAAGACGCGAAGCTCTCTAGTGGATTATAGCAATAGATCTTGAAATGATTCGCGCTTTATTGTCCTTTCTAGATTATATAGTATTTATAGCAAGCTTAAACAAGGTAGAAGTTAGACGGGCAGAAAATATTTTTGTTGCTGCTAGCGGGGATGCAGTCACATCATGTGCCCCTCTAAGCCCACGCCTAATCACGTTCATGCCTAAAAGCAAGTCATCTTGCGTAAAGGGTAGATTAGGGCTTAACTAATAGCACATGCGACAAACGCAGTTCTAAACTAACTAGCTAGATTCCTCTCTGAGTTAACATCTAGGGTCCTCTCTATTAATGCCTAATACTAGGGTGTTTGGCGAATGAGGCCACTTCTAAGGGGCCTAGCTAGCGCTGACGCCATAGGCGGTAGCCGGATCCAAGGTACGACCTAATGCTGCGCTAAATACGGAAAACTAGGTATGTAACTATGCATGGCACAAAGCAGGATTCAAAAAATCCGCGATGGTACCTAAGCTAAGCATGGTAGGGCCAAGCATAGTAATATTTATAGTAAGAGCTAAGTATAGTAACTATTTATAGTAGTTAGGCTTACATAGGCCACACATAGTTACTATGCATGGGCAGAGATAGACATAGTAGCTATCTATGGTATTTATCTGCCTATACTACCTATAGGTGCTCCTCTTAGTCTTTGTCTAGGTAATATGTTAAACTAGCTGCTAATTAAACAAAACCTCTAACTCCTTTTTAGCATAGACACTACTATTATAGTAAACAAAAACTCTAATCCTATGTAAGGAGGGTATGCTAAATACGCGTGAGTGTAAGCTTTAAAATTTCTAGGAGAACTATATGTTATTGCTAAGCTACTACCACGTAGAATTCCACAACTCCTAGTTATTAAACCTGTTTTATGAAAAGTAAAATGCATGCGCATTTTCTAGTAGCAGAGTATGCTAACTTATAATGCTAGAAGGCGTGTGGAGATTGTCCACTACACTCTATTTATATAGCAACTAGATAAGCAGCTCTATTACCAAGCTAGATAGCCCTAGGACAAGGGTCTTTTCTGCCTGTTAGCTCTTAGAAGTGTGTACATTAAGCTTTAGCATGTAAATTAAAAGGGTTTAGATAGCACTAAAATACAATAGGATCTCTTTCTAATTAACCTATATAAAACTCACGACTTGGCTTGGCCACGCCTCTAGAGCATTCGCCATGCATGACTTTAGTATGCGGAAATACTAATAAAGTATACTAACCTATATGCACCTTTATAGATAGAGCACTGCAGCAACTCTATGCAATTAACGCTAAGAGCTACTAATTAGTCTATAAGCCTCTTCTATAACACACTACCTAAAGCGGGGTACGAACTGCTTAGCACAATTATCACGCATTAATGCAAGGTAGGATCTATTAGACATTACATTAGTTAACACGCGTTAGGTTCCTTAGAAAGGTCTATTAGCCTATGCTTAAAAGGTATAAGAACGGCTGTTCACCCCTTAAAAACAATTTACTCTTATAACTTTTCTGTTAACTTACCTACTTAAAGCACTCTCTAATATAGCTTTACTTAGCAACGCTAGCCCTACCTACGTTTAATCTTTTCTATTTAATTAGATCCCCTTTCTAGGGTTCTTCTTCCCTAGCCTCGCCCCTGCGACCTCCCCAGCTTGGTCCCTTCTTACTAGCGGCCTAAGCATCTATAGTCAGGTGCTCTGCACCTGTAGGTTGCTTCTGTTGTTTAGGAAGTATGCTTTAGAATATTTAGAGAAATTGCTAGAAACCTACTATTGTTAGTACATCTGTCTTTAGCAACAATATTAACTCTTAACATACCTATAGCGTTAAAGATTAAGGTACCCTATACTAATAAAGCATATAATATGCTTATTTTCTAGGTCTGCTCTTAGCGTTTACGCAATTAGCACGCACTTCCCTCGCTAAGGTAGATCTCAAATTATCTATAGAACCTAGATCGCATGCTAAGAAGAAGTTACTGCACTATTCACCCTGCAATGGCTGCTTATATTTCTAGCATAAACGCTGTCTATTTATATTTAATTGCTAAAGAACTCTAGAGAGTTTAGTATACTAGGGAGGAAGCTTGTTTTATACTTTAGGCGTAATCCTGCGTTCTCTAGGAGCTCTTTAACAAGTGCTAACAGTTCTATTTAGAGTTAGTTAAGAACAAAACTTATGTCTTTAAGCACTAAGGAGATAGGTAGAAAGCTTCTAAGTTAATAGCTAAGAGAGAGATGTTAACTATAATTATTAACAGGAAGCTAAAAGAGATGTTGCTAGGCAACGTGACTAAGTTCCTAGACCCTAAACTAGGGCGTAGTACTCTAGGCGTGGCCTTCCTTATTAACGAGGGTACCTCCTTTATAGACTACTAGAACTAGAAAATCTAGCCTTTGCCTTTCTATTAAGGGCACTTTAATTTAGACGTTTACGTCCTTACTATGTCTAGTTTAAGCAATTACGTCCTAAAATCTCTCTTTGCTAAGCTCCTGCAGCACTACATTGTCCTCTTTAAGATGTTAACGCGACTGCTATGCATTAAAAACCTAATAGTAGTGTAGATGTAAGCTAGAGCGTTAGCCAAAATAGCCCTGCTAACAAGAAGGTGTCTCTGTTAACTCTCCTTAATGTTCTAGATAGCCTAGCATTATCCAAAGGCAGATTGTTAATTATAACAACTAACTATATTAAGCGCCTAGATCTAGCACTCATACGACCCGGCCGTGTGGACATGAAAGTCAAGCTCTACCTAGCTAATAAAGACATAATTAATTAGCTGTTCTATTTCGTCTATAACACCCCTCTAAAGATTAACGTTTGTAGAGACGAATTAGAGCAAAACGTCTATTAAGCTAGGGAAGAGAGGGTCATAGAGAACTATAAGTTGCTTTATTTAGCGCAAGAGTTTATAGCGAAGGTACTAAAGCTAGAATTTAGTCTAGCTAAGGTCCTGTCTTTTTTGCTAGCAAACAAGCATTTACCCTACTATGCTATTGCTAATGTAACGACGTGGATAGAGAAGCTTTAAAAAGAAAGGACGAAATTAACTAGAACAACATCATAGGCGCTTAACGATAATAATAGATTAGGGAACTACTAATTAGGTTTCGTACTACAGAGCCGTGTCTATAGGGTTTAGGCTAATGCACTAGGGTAAAAGGAATATAGGAGTCTTAAGAACAATAGGGCTATGTAGTATAATAAAGTACATTCCTTTTAAGCCTATTGTTCTCTCTAGCTGTTTTAATTAATTATATAGAACTATCTCTTGTCCTTAGCTTAAATAAGAAACGTATCCTTACCCCTCTTACCCCTCTACCTATTTAACTCATCCCATGCTGTCTAAAGTATCTCCTTTATCTTATTATATAGTTTTAGATTTAGAACCCTCTACTGTCCTCTATTAGGAAACACCTTTCTTTATAATCTGTTAACGTAAGGAATTAATAGCTAGTAGTATAGCGTAAAGTTCTTGTCTGTTGTCCTAAGAAAATCCCTTTTATTATCTACTACTCCCTTCTTAGCACTAGCTAATTCCTCTACATTAAGATAATTCTATTTGTTAAATTATAGAACGATTCTTTGCTAAGCTAGTCCTAGGTAGTAGATATATATCCAGAATAGTACCTAGAAGAACAACTCTAGATTATACATGAAGGAATGAATTTTATCGTCTAGAAGCACCCTAATTGCTATGAACGCCTAGGTGCTAGTCTTCCCTCGTGCCCCTAAGGATTTCTCTTGCTGCTCTTAGATTATAAAGTTAAGATTAATTAAGAACGTGCGCTAGGAGGGACTTCTTTGTTTATAATAAGGTTGTTTAGCAAGATATTACATTATAGCACACCCGCTTATGTGTGTAGCGACTCGTATCTGTTAATGCAGCCTTCTAACGTAGCTAGAAGGCTTACCCTAGAGCTTGCCTTATAAATAGGTTTCCTATAGTCTTAGACAATAACGCAGCGATGCACTTAATTCGCTGTCGCCCTGCCACCCTTTACTAGAGAGGTTAAACAGGTTTGCTTGCTTAGGGGCAACGGCGCGCCTGTGTAACTTGAGGACTGCTTCCGCCCTGTAGCGCTGCTGCTTTAGCCTTTTCGCGAGATGCGACGTCTAGCTGAGCTAGGGGGGGCTATTAAGCTTTCTAGCTTGTAATTTTCTGCTTACGTTATGTCTAGACCTCGTTATATATTGCTACAGATGTCGTTGTCTTGGCTGCCCACGTAGACTGTTTTATGGTGATAGTATCTCACGACGTTGACCACACCCTTGTTAGTTGCCCTACGTAGCAGCTTGCCCTCCTCCTCGCGTTCTAAAAACTGCTATGAGTCTTTAATAACAAGGGGTAATCGCGATTTATCTCCCTCGCGATGCGCTTTCTAGCAGGTTGTGGCTTAGCTAGCGACGCAGGGTGATTGTTTCATGACTTTGTTAATAATAAGGCGTTCCTTCTAATTATTTCTCTTAATCTTAATGTATTAACTGTCTCTAGCTATATTAATAGAAGGGTTAAATCTAAGCTGTTCCTTATTTAGCTAGAGAAACCTAAGCACTGCTAATATAAATTATAGCTTGTCCTTATTAACCGCGTTTAACTCCTGCTATCTCGTGCTGCTTTTAGACCCTAAGCAAGGGACCTATGTACCCTTACATGCCTTATAACTATTCCTCTTCCTACAGTTTGCTACGCCTTAAGCGCGCATAATTTAATTAGTAAGAACTAGACATGTATAAATAGCAGGTGCCGCACACGTTGCGCTGTTCCTTCCTAGCGCTGCCGCCGTCCCTCCACGTCCCTTTACGCTCTTAGCAATATTTTACCCTCTCCTACATTCTTTTTCTAGTCTGTCCTTTCTTAGCTAGCTAGTCTTTTTTCTCTAGCTCTCTACTGCCTTGCTTTTTATTTATCTGCTCTAGCAGCTCTTCTTCTAGACCCCTATTATTTTTAAGCATTATAAACGTTCCCTTGTCTTCCTATAAGACTTTCGTGATAACAAAACAGCTACTCCCCTAGCGTAAGCGCGTCTAACGACTAGGCACCTATTATAATAAAATGCAGAAAGAGTTAGCAGGGCAAGGGCCTACTAAAGTAGAGTACTTAGCTATAACTAACTTAAATATAAGCAGAGTCTAGAGGCAGTGGGCCTTGTAAGTCTGCCTGCGTGGCCCTTTGTATTTACCTACGGCTTATAATCTATTAGATTCTCTAAGGATGCTAATAAGCAACCTGTTAATTTTATTAAGTCTGCAGCAGCGTTAGACTATAAGGCCTTTTTTACCTAGGTTTTAGATCACTATCCTAGCGTGCGAAAAAAATCTAGCGTCTATTAGTACTAGAGACAACTTAAAATGCTATACAAAAAGCATGCAGGCAAACTCTTAGAGAAAGACCTTATAGACGATGTGAACAATGTACGTTATAGTTCTAAAGCTAAGGAAACCTGCCTTGTTAACACTATGTTATAGTATATTAAACTCCTAAAGAATACATATAAACTTAACACATCTATATAGGAGAAGCTAGTTTTGTCTGTTAACAACCTACTATTAATACTATACTACTATTAGGTAGCAAGCACAACGGTGTATTAAAATAAAGAATAACAGCTGCTATTAGCTCTGCTCTTCTTATTTGCTGCCTACACTAGATGTTAACTATGTTCACTCGTAGACGCGAGCGTAAAGAAATTAGAGGAAAGTAGAACAAAATTTACTAGGGACGAAGCAATCTGTTTCTATAACTCTATAGACGACAGAGATAATAGCAAATATAATAAAGAACCTAAGTTTAACAAAGACAGCTTATCTTCTGTTAACATAGAAAAGCTAAAGTTAGTACTCTATAAGCATGTCATGATCATGGCAGTAAAAGTGGACGACTATATAGTACTAGTTATGTTCGTCATAATCATTTACACGAAGGGGGAGGACAGGAGACCACAACCGTTCGTTTTAACTACGTCTCTTTTCTAGACTAGCTAACTCGTCTCTAGGAAAACCTATTAAATGTACTAGAACGCGAACTATTTTCTCTGCCCTGTTGCATATATAATTGCTGTTAGTCTTTACTACAACGCATTTGCTACGTCTACTGTTCGTAATCCTAAAGCAATCCTACGCGCACGAGTTCCTAAGCAAAAGTCTTGTAGAATCTTTAGATAGAAGGATAACAAACTAAAAGAGCCTATATTCTACAAACCTAAACGCATAAATGGCTAGACATTATTGTTAACAAGAATAGCTGTGCCTTTACGTGCGCGTACTGCTGCCCGTTACATAAAGCGCCTAGGGCGGGATGTTAGTATAGAGCAGTCTCTATTACATTCTTACATTTAACGTGGCACTAGAAATGCTGTTAACAGTATATAGCCTATGTCCCTACGGTCCGTCGCTTAAGGCTAATGATTCTACAGACGTAGCAACTATAGCTAAGCAGGATTAAATTATAGGACATAGCTACTCTAGCATATTCTAATTCTACATTAATTCTAACGTAAAATGTAATGTCTAGGCAGCCTACCTAGACTAACTATTAGACATAGCTTTAATAAAGGTACTAGGAAACATGTCCTTAACTCGCGACCTACTCGCGCTAACTAGGCTTAGTCTAGAAGATGCTCGTAGTATTCTGCAGCACCCTAAGGTAGTTACGTTACGTTAGAGAAGAGATAGCCTAACAGAGAGGTTAAAGCAGGTAAGACAGAACCCTAAATGCTACGCAGACATAAAGATTAAGGAAGAGCAACTTCTTTAGTTAAAGAAAGACATAGAGGCGGCTCTATAGTAAAGAAAGAAACGTTTACGCAATCGCGCTAAAAGAAAAGCCTAAGAGAGGTACTTTATAAAGAACAACATAAGAGAGCTAGAGGAAGAAGACGCCTTATTTCTTAAAGATAACAATAAAGCTAAACCTGCTACTACTATATACGCGCTTAAAGAGCAGGCTTACGTTGCAAACATGCTTTGCAGAGCCCCTAGTGGACTCTATAAACCTAGCGCCCTTACTAAACAAATTAAGCTTATCTAGGCTATAACGAAGTTATGCTCTCGTTAGGAAGCACGGCGACGTAGAGTGAGCCAAGTTCTATTAGAGCCCTAGGGCGAGGAAGAAGATAAGAGCTCGTTATATTTGCTTCCCTTAGGGTGCGATCCTTGTTAGTGCCTATTCTGTTTAGCTAATAAATAGCTACCTTTTTTATAGCAGGTGTTCTGTTAGAGTTAAACAGCTAAGATAATAGATTATGTTAAGGTTTACTATCTTAAAGGTTTTATACTAGATATAAAAATTTCCTGCCTACACCTAACATGCTAAGATAATAATATAGTGTTAGAAGGAGTGTTATATTTTAAGAACTATGCTCTAAGTGTTTATAAAGTTAAGCTTTAGGTTCCTAAGGTAGAATCTTAGTAAAGCTAGATTATTTTGTCCTATATCTTATGTAGACGGTCTAATTAGCGCGGCTAGTTAAATACTATATATAGGACAACATCATTGCTTAGGAACTAAAACCACTTAGGATAGCAAAACTACTTAGGATAGAAGCACTTAGGGGTAAGAATCACGCATTTAAATTTTCTTTGCTTAATTTATTAATTTCCTTAGCTGTTACGTGCGAGTTTTTAGAGCAGAGCACTAAAGGGAGCAGGGTAGTAACGTTACCTCTATTACCCTGCTGTTTAAGACAAAGCGTTCTAGGTCACATTCCTAACCCATACGCCTATAAAGATATAAGTAGATTAGGAGTAAGTTATATACTAAATCTAACAAAAGTCTAGGTGCGAATTTTACACGACTATTAAGGTCACACCTGACTCCTAAGCTCTAGGCAGAAACTAAGTCTAGAGAATTAGAGAGAAAAAGGACTGTAAAAGAACAAATTATAAAACTTCTAATAATTACATTCTACTAACAAACCTATTAACAAATGCCTTGTCCTAGGCAAACAATACGCGCGCGCGAAGGAAATTTATGTTAAAATAAGCAGACAAGAAATTAACTTTCTCTAATCTATGTCTAGATCTTGCGTAGCTCTTGTTTTAATCTATGTTTAAATTTTATCTAACGTAATTATATTATGCTCTTACGCTAATGTCGTGAAGTCTTTGTTAATCTATCCTAGCGTGCCTGCTATAATAAGTTTAGTCCTAAATAGCTAACAAGAACTATAGTTAATAATAACAGGATTATTATATTTGTTAACTATAATATTCATGGGCGTGAGATCGTTATGCGCAAGTCTAAGCGAATAGAGATAACAGACTATAGACGTTATCTTGCGTATATAGTTCTTAACGTTAAAGTGTTATGCGCTCTTCTCTAATTAATGCTAGAGCGTAATTAGAAGGCGATCTAAGACAAGGCAAACAATATAACCACGTCTAATTAAGCAACTATAATACCTAACAATATGTTAATGTAGGTTACGTAGAAGAAGCTCTATAGTTTTAGCTTCATTAACATAAGTTTTAGTAACAGACCTGTGCCTAAAAAGTCTAGGTGTAGTTTTAGCCTTTTTAGGAAAAGATTCTTGTTAATTAGAGTTAAAAGTACTATAATGCTTAAAGGAGCCTTAGGGTACATATCCTTATCTAGAAGACGTTACAAGCTTTCCTAAATTGTTTTCTAACTTAATTTGCGCTTTTAAAGGCTTAACTAGCTAAAGTAGGTAACATATTTATTAGTAATGTAGCTAAAAGTTAAATATAGGAATACTAGTTTGCTATGCTTGTCGTCTTCTTTAGAAAATGCTTTATAGCAGGGGGAAAGGTCTTAAACTAAGTATACTAGCAACTCCTTATTAACTATAATCTTAAAAGAACATAACGCTAAAACCTTTTAGCTTTAGGCAGGTATATGCGTAAGGGGAAATTTTAGGACGGTAGTATTGTTTAGCGCAGTAATGTAATAAGATGCGCTAGAAGGAGCAGAGTACTAAGGTTAAAATTTGTTAGGACTCGTCCATAGAGCAGGACGTTCGCGCAAAGGGAGGGCAGCAGCGGGCTCGTTAATACGTTAAGGGTTTGCAGGTGGTTTAGTAGATTAGACGCGTTATTAGGGAGCTATGTGTCTACGTAGTTAGCAGCAGACGGCTTTACTAGGGATTAATTAACACTTCGTTATAGCTTAAGGGTAGGACATAATTATATTTAAATATTAAACAATATTAGATATGCTGTTAAGTAGCCTGCTGCATGGTTTAAGCACTTAGGTGTTAGGCTAGGTGTTTTTTGCTATCCTAAGTCGCGTTAGGCTTAGCCTAATGTGGGCGCTAAGGGCTCTTTGGCCTAGGGGTCTTCTGCTATGGGACTTTTCCGCCACGGTTTTCTGCCACAGGGGCTGTTTCGCTAGGGCGTCTTTTGCTAAGGGATCTTCCGCCGCGGAGATTCTGCCACGGCATACTCCGCCATGGCATATCCTGCCACTAGAATGTTCTGCTAAAAATCTAAGTCGTCTCCTATAAGCTTTTATAACGTCAACGCTAGAGACTTAATTGATAAAGCGGATCCTAGGGACTTATGCGCCTTTTAGCGTCTGCGCGTAGGGTGTCAAACATTACAGTGGCTAAAACACTAAATTGTTATAGGAGTTAGGAACGTGTAACGTCTATCTATGCGTAGCGAAAAACCACCTATGCTAAAACGAATCTATTGTTTTAGCAACTTAATAGTTTTTGCTACTATTCTATTAAGTTAGAAATAATATAATATAATTCTCTATATATTTCTCTCTAAGATCTATTATGTAGCTTAAAAAAATACACTGCTGTTAATTATGTCGTTGACTGTTCTTTTAGCGTATTAGAAACTACTTTTGCTTTGCACCCCTGCTCTATTAAGCTTAATTATATATTATTTTATTTCAGTACCTTAATAGTGTACTCCTATAAGAAGAAAATAATAAACTAACTCTTGAAGACGCTCAACCCTTAGGATATACTCTATAAAAAGTTTCTCTGTTTTAGAGTATAGACTTGGTGTTTTGGCGTGGGGATCTAGCATGCTTATATGATATTTGCTAAATGTATTTTTTATGCGCTTTACAAAGAATAGTTAGCTATGGCGTATGTATCTAGAACCTTCTCTTTTTGCTTAAGCAGTAGCGCGTAGGCTATTCTTAGCAAAGATTGTAGAGTTGTTGTTAGCTATGTCCTCGTCCCTTCTACGTTACTATAGTGCTAGTATAGACTAAGCTAGCTAACAAGATCTCCCTCTTAACGTACGTAGAACTTACGCTGCCTAGTCTGATCTAAGCGGTGTCCCTCTTACTACGATCTAGCATTATAAAAACGGACAATAATTACTAGAGGAAAAGGCTAAAGGCTAGCAGTACCTTACCCTAGAGGAAGAGAAAGCCCTTGTTTCTTTTCTGTTACTAATGTCTGACCTTGGGCAACCTGTCCAAGTAAAGTTTATACCTTCGCTAGCCCTTATCCTCGCACGCTAGCGGTCTCTCGTTACGAAGCCTCTAAACTATAACTAGCCTTAAGCCTTTAAGAAACGGCATCCTGAAGTCAAGGTAAGGAGAGTTAGGGCAATAGACTAGAAACGTTATGATAAACATATATACGTGAAGATCACACACTAGTTTAAAGTCATTAGAAGAGTTATATAGGACCTAGGCA
The DNA here is from genome assembly GCA_002105025.1 of Clohesyomyces aquaticus. Lineage (NCBI taxonomy): Eukaryota > Fungi > Ascomycota > Dothideomycetes > Pleosporales > Lindgomycetaceae > Clohesyomyces > Clohesyomyces aquaticus. Next base: position 52,334 of record MCFA01000204.1, read on the forward strand.
TATGGCTAGAGAACGTGTATAATATAGACAAGACAGGCGTTATGCTAAGCATGCTTGGCTCTGTTAAGGTCCTTGTAGGTAAGGACAACTTACGTAAATATAGAGGCGCGGGCGTTAAGCGAACCATAGTGACTGCTATTAAGTGTATAAGTGCAGACGGTAGGTCGCTTCTTCTGCTTATAATCTAGTTAGCTTTAACCTATTAAAGCAACTAGACTACCTATCTAACCCCTAGATAGCATTATAGGTTCTTAGAGAATAGATATAATAACTCTAAGATTAACTTAGAGTAGCTTACGTGCGTATTTAATCCCTAAACTAAAGCAGTCGTAAATAGGAGACTACAGGTACTAATCGCTAACGGCTTTAGGTTATATAAGACCCTTAAGATCTTATAGTTTTGCTTTTAAAACTATATTCTCCTTTGTTACCTGCCCTCTTATACCTCTTATAAGCTCTAGCCCTACGACGTTAGACCCTTCGCGCCTTTAAAGGCAGCATATCATAACGAGGTTAAACGACTCTATTAAGGTAGTTTAGATATAGTTAGTAAAGAGCATTTTACCTCTCTATATAAGCCTACATAGAAAAAGGCAATAACTAAGCAGAATATTTTAGCTAGGTAGGCCGTAACTAGTTTGCTTCTGTTTAATCTAGAGAGAGTACTTTAACATACACTAAAGCCGCTAGCAGAGCTTATAATTCTAAAAGCTAATAAGGTAGTGTCTTGTTTGCAAGATTAAATTCTGCAAACGCCTATAACGCCTGTCACGCCTGTAACAACAGAGGCTCTTATGTTATTACATAATCTAATTAACTAAGAGCTTAATAACCTAAGTAAACGCTGCCTCTAGAAGCACGTACAGAAGCTCGCAAGTGCCGCTAAGATATTATTTGCTAAATAAACTCTCCTTTAAGATTAGAATTAATTCTTGTCTAAGATTAATAACAAAGTTAAAGTTTGCTAATTAACTAGATTAGTAGTCCTAGGAAAGGCGAAGGTAATAAGCTATGAGGACCTAAGGAGGCAAGAGCAAAGCGCGCTGCAAAAGACAAAGCTATAGCAGGAAAAGGCAAACGAAAACGCGGTCGCCTACGTAAGAATCCTACGCTAGAGACAGAGGCAGAGGCGATTTCGCTAGAGGAGGAGGAGGGGGAGGAGGTGGTAGTGGTAGTGGATTCACTGGCACTAAAGAACAAGGTAGCGCGGCTAAGCGAGGTTAAACTAGCGAAACCTCTATTTCTATAGATGGCTCTAGTAGCGAAAATGTATTAGGAGTAATTAAGGAGCAATTATGCGTGACAGTTATACGTTCTTATAGGAACAGGATAATATTATAATAAAGCGTATTCTGTCTTAAGACATTAATTATTTGCTAACTGCTACACTCCTCTCTATACTATAGGTAGGCACCGCTGCGCCCCTAAAACCAACCTCTACTCTTTAAGACGAACTTCTACGCACTCTCTATCCGTTTTAATCTTACTATACACCCAAGATGTAAGTTAGTTAGTTAGCTATATTATCTCTCTACGCTGCTCCTTATTTTACGTTATATAGTAGCTGTTTGTTATATTTTAGCAGCAGTGTTTTAAGCTTCTTCTTAACGGCCTGTACTTAAAGAACATTAATGTATAATTACATTATAGTTATATAGGCAAACTAGGATTTGCTATTAACAGTAATGTCTTTCTATGCTCTTTGTCTGCTAGAGTCCTTAGTCTAAATAGCTTCTATAAGCTTGTCACATATCAATTTATACTGTTAAAGTACGACTAGTACTCCTGCTTTAAAGACACCTATTATATCTAGAACTTGCGAAGCAATAGGTAGGAAATCTCTAAGGGTCATGAGTCCCAGCGCATTGTCTATATGTGGCTTAACCTTCTAGAGCAAAGACTCAGTTATGGCTTTAGCTTTAGCAACTAAATTCTCTATTTTAATACGTAATAGTGCTTGTTGCTAGCTTGTAAAAAGGGCTTTGCTAGAAAGAAGCTAAGCTATAGGTGTAGTCAGGTAGCGGAGGCGCTTTGGGCAGCAGTAGGTCAGTCTGCGACGATATGCGGACACGCGAGGTTGCTGTAGACAACAGGATTGTCTCTTAGCAGTTAGAGAGCCTACTAAAGCACATTAGTAAGGGGGAGCAAAATATAGAAGGTAGCAGGACTTAACCGTTGCGAAGTTTAAGAGCGCTTAGTGACTTCAGGGCTAGCGCTGGTGAGCGCTGCTATGACGGCGGCACTTTGGAAACTGCGTTTTAAGGTTTCCTTGTAGCTATAGAAGCTTGGCAGCTATACAAGCCACACAACGTATTAATTACGGTTATGCACTAGCTAGAACTAGTAATTGCTTTGACTAGAAGTACTGACAGGGGTAGCGACTATGCATAAATCTGCGCGTGATAATAGCCACATAGCTAATAACAACTTATAAGCAACTTCGTAAGACTCTTTAGCTTAAATAACACCTCTTATAAGTATTATAGAGAAGCTAGAGCTTAGTAGTGGCGATATAGTAAAGGGACAATGTTTTGCTATAAAAGAAGGCTCTAAGCAAATTAGGCTAGAATATGACAGCGTAAACGTATTTTAAAGAACTAAAGGGGTCCTAATGTTAAGAAATAGCTATATAATATTATTTATGTATAATTCTTATAAAGCTTAATATATATAAGAGTTATAGTTCTTTAAAGTCTAAGTACCCCTCTAATTTTTCAGCATAGGTGGTTTTTCGCTACGCATGGATAGACGTTACGTATATAAGGTGTCCTAGCCCTCTAGAACAACAATAATATAACTAAATTACTTGCTTTAACACTAACACTTGCTACGCCTGCATAGGCTTTTAGTCCTTGCGTCCTTTTAGCAGCTGCGCGACATTTTACCCTAACAAGTTTTAGTCCTTAGTTCTAGAACAGGTTCTAGGGAATTTAGTCTGTAGGGCTAATCCTAGACCACCTTGCAAACAGTTTACATAAGAAAATATATAGTTAGCTAATCATATAAAGTGCTTTATTTAGACATTAGATAAGGATTAAACTAGAGTAATTTTATATCTATCCTAGAGAATATCATTACTTAATCTTGCTCCTATGCACCTTCAACATCGCCCTGATTAGCGTATGGCGCTAGACGCTACTGAGAGCCCCACAACAGATCATAGGCCTTCCCTGTCAAGCGTCAATAGGCGGCGTTTCTTGCAGCGCCTAGCTGCTGACTTGCTTCTATTTCGTCCTTGCTCTAGGGCTGCCGTGTTGATTTCGTCCTTGCTCTAGGGTTGCCACGTTAATTTTGTTAAGGACAATAGGATTAGAAGACAAACCCAAATTCGTAGTGCTGGCTTTAAGTGCGTTAATATTAATGGGATTCCTAATTAGCCTATATCTAAATAGAATTCCTGCTCTTTTATAAGTAAACGGCATCTTAACGTATTCTCTAAAATCATTAAATATAGAGAATTCTTTAGATATAAGATTAATTTAATAATAGTATTTAGCATAGCTAGATTTAAAGTTTATTACATGTTATGTTTTATTGTCTAGTACTAAACGTAATACGTTAACAGGCTTATAATATTCTTGTTATAAGACGTTAATTATTATATGTTTAGTTGTTAGCTTAGGGCAATTAAGCAGGTAGCATGCTTTATTATGTTTGTTAACTCTAGGTTTTGCTATTAAGTAACGCTACGTAGTGTCAATTAAAGTAACTTACTAAGTCACCTTTTTAAGCCTTTTGCTAAGAGTATTCTATTGTTCTAACGTTAGAGACCCTAGCTATTCCTATAGATCCTTTCTATAACTAAAAAAGTCCCTGTTAACTAGTGTACGTATAATATACTCTCTGTGCTTTGCTAGCAATAAGATTTCTGCACTCGTGCCTATAATAGAATTAATGTTAGATAGAAGATGTAACCTACAGTAATAAAACCTGCCCTTTTATACATACTAGGAGGCACTACCTTAGTGTCTGTCTAGCGGCAAAAGAGAATGCTTTGCCTCTATGACAGCTATAGCTGACTAGCTCCGCGTTCACCCTTAACGTAGTGTATAGCGTATGCTATAGTTTTTCTAGTGCACACTCTTGTCCTAGCCCTTTATGCCTACTAGGATACACTGCCTTAGTGTCTGTCTAGTAGCAAAGGAGAATGCTTCTACTGTCTGTCTCTTAGCTTCTAATTTCAGCAGGGCAAGGGAGTAACTAGGCAAGCCTAGGTAAGGTGTTATCAAGGAGCCATAGGAACTTGCTAATCCCACTAAGGTACTAGCCCCTAGCGCTATTTCTAGGAGATTAGGGCGTTAGCTCCTGTGGCTAGCTTAGGGAGTGTTATTATTGCTTATTCACTATAATCTAAGACATCAAAGGTACTAGTGTAGAATAATACATGCCTGCAGATACCCTACCCGTCCTGTTAGCATCTAAAACGCTGCCTACCCCTACTACGCTGCTCACAAGCAGCTCCTGCAATGGCTAGGGTTTGTTGCTAATAATAGATATAAACCTCTTCGCCTGCTGCCTCCTTTACGTTAAGAATTACTAAAGTATATTATAGCTAACGCTTCTTTTATCTTTTATGCTGTTGTCCTTTTTTTATTGCTAATATTTAGCGTTATTATAACGTGTTAAGATTCTAGAGCTCTTAGACAAAGAGGGACTAACATTCCTTTCTACTAGGTAGTTGTTCTTATTGTTTTTAATCTTATATAGAATTTTCTCCTTCTATGTAGCATTAGGGTAGTTATTTTTATAGTTGTCTATAATTAACTACTTAGCTAGACAGAATTAGTCTTCTTATTAACTTTAGAGTCTATACTTTATATAAATATAAGATCCTCTAAAAAAACTTATTAACATACTAACATGCTAGGTTTCCTGCCTTCTACTGCTGCTCTACCTACACTCCTAGAAAAAGAAACTTGTAGCGTACGTGGCAACAGTAGCATTAGCTATAAGTTAATTTACTGTCTACATAATTTTACATAAACCTAGAAATTCCTAAGTCTTGTTTACCTTATCTAGGGGCCAAACCGCTATAATAATATTTGCTTACATGCTTCTAGTGCTTACTATCGCTAGGTCTATACTTTTGTTAAAAATTTCATTTAGTTAGCTGCGTCGCTATCGCGTATCAGGCTCTAGCTAGAATTTAGAATTTAGACGAATTTTTAAAGCATTAATTATAGCCTATAGAGCTATAATAGTGCTTACTATGTTTAGGGTTGTAATTTTAATTATGTTCTAGAGAGCTATAGACGAGGCTACGTATAGACTCTGCTCCATAACTCTTGTTATACGTTATAGGGCTAGCCCTGTTTTACTATCTAACATTTGTAGGCATCTGTAGGCATATAGGCTATGTGTATAGCTTATAACTTGTTTACTGTAACTAACTAGTAGATAGATTAATTAGTTTCTAGGAGTAAGATAGAATTAGGTAGAATAAACTAATAGAAAGGCATGCTTTTAGGCGCTTTAAGGGTATAAATAAGACATAATTAATCCCTTAGGTTACAGGTGCACTTTCTTTCTAACATGTAACTTAATTCTAGCACTATAAAGGTAGATCTTTTGTTATTATAAAATTACAAAGTAGAAGAGTTGTCGCTCTAGGAGCGTTCCTATACTATATCTCTGCTGTTTAGATTGCTTACGCTAGTACGTGTTAGCTAACATGTGTATGCTAGTAGAATAGGTAGTTTACGTTTATAATATGCTAATAGATAATAAGCAGGTGTTCTCTATTGTTATAGAGGAGATTAAGGATAATTTTACTCCTTACATGTCGCGTATTGTGTGCTCTGAATTAGGGACGTAGGTTAGTGCCCTAGGCTATGACTATTTAGAGGCTGTGCAGAACCTATGTAGGACAAACAAGTTAAGGACTAGAGCACGCGTAAATCTTTTAGTTACTAATGATTACGTGAACTGCTACAGAAACTATGTAACATAATCTAATTTCCCTTAACTTATAGATAAGAGACGTAAGGGCTTAAAAGATATAATTATAGGGCTAATTTTAAAAGTTTAGACAATAAAAAGACGAGGGGGAGTTTCCTTCTATGGCTGTATTCCTGCGCTAATAAAAACCTGTTTAACTAGCTTACTATGTTTACTAGGATCTGTCTAGTTAGCAACAATCTCTAAGCAGTTAGAGGCCTTTATGTAATTTAAAGCATGGTCTAGAGTGTCTATTCCCTAGAGAGCTTTGCCTCTAGAGTGCGCCCTACAGCTTTTCTATAACTATCTATGTTAATGTCTCCACGCCTTTTCCCTTTATACATGTAAGACGTAGGAAAAGCAAGCTTTAGTATAGCCGTACTTATGCTCTAGCTAGGATCCTAATGCTAGTCTTGCATGTTTATAGTAGGCTAACTTCTTGTGCATATAGAGAAAGAGGCGCGGTTTTATGTAAGCGAAGTTACGTTTAGGGTCTCTACGTAATTACATCATAAACTCTCTCTTATATAATCCGCAAGGCTAACTCTAGCAATTTGCAGGATCTAACTTAATATAATTACTATCTTATGCTGCTCTAGCAATATCTACTAACATTTATACCTTAACGCTATGTGCTAGGGTATATTCATGCAGATTTCTAGATAGTGAAGTTGTTAGTTATCTAGAATCACAGACTAACAGACGCAGTTAATTGATTTATAGAATTAGCCTATCCCTAGCAACAGAGATACTATATCATAGGCAATGTGAGCCTCTATAGCTGTGGATATATAGATCCCTATTACATACTTGCGCTAGTATATTCTATTAGTAAAACTTAGGGGCGCTATCACGTAGGTGCTAGAGGACTCGACCGTAGCAAATTCTAAACTAAGCCCCTTTAAATAGCATTACTATATTATCTATAGGCGCGGTGTTAGAATGCTATGCTACTATAGGTTTAGCTATTCGTTCCCTAGAAGGCTTAGACAGATTATAAAATAGCGCAACACTACTTAAGTCTACCTACTTATCTGTCTCTATTACTGCTCTTAAAACAGGTATGTTAGTAGCTTTTACCCTAAGCCTTATTACTACACTACTTTAGTCTTTTTCTAGCCCACGGGCTAATAGCAACGCCCTAAAACCTAGTAGATATATAGAATTTTGCTAAAACTATAGTCCTTAAGCATGAATAGGGCGCTGCTAACAGTAGATCACGCTACATCCTTTCTACGTGGGTTTAATTAATTAGCAGAGATTCTATAATGTCTATAGGACGTGGAGGCAAGGCTTCCTAGAGACTCTCTAGAATAATAAGCTATGTATAAAGCTAGTTAGAGGTTAATCTACACATCCTAAAAAGTTTCTCTAAAATGTCTCTTAGCGCTTAGTGTTAAGCATATAGGAAGTGGCTTCGCTTATGCATGCCATACCCTATAGTGCTAAAGTAAGACATTAGGGGTAGACATATAGTAAAGGTAGAGAGGCGTTGCTCTACAGGCCTCTAGAACTTTATGCATATATCTTAGCATGTGCTAGTTTAGCTATGTAGACAGGGTTAAGTGTGCATAAAAGGGAGAGTATAAACAAGGCTACCTTATGATCCTAACTTATCTAAATAGTATGTAGAAGTGTATAAGAACCCTTTATACCTTAAGTAAGCTAAAAGTTATTCCCCTCTGCTAACAAACTATTGTTATATCTTAGCAATAAACAACTTATAAAGTACTTTAGAAGACCCTACTCTATATAAAGGACTATATTAGGACTAAGTATATATGTAATTGCTATAGAAATGTTAATTTACTATAACAGGATAGTTTACCTTCCCTAGAAGAACAGGAAAGTAATATAGAAGACAATGCAAATAAAGACAAGACGCTTATAAAAGAAGCACTAAATAAGTTAAGGCAGTTATCTCTGCCTAGCATAAGTAAGCCTTTAACCTACTAGGACTTAGCTAACTTTGCTAGATATAAACATCTTGCTAACAGTAAGTACTAGGCTTAGCGACGCTTAGTGCGTAGCGAAGACTAGTGTAATATGTGCCCTTGCTAATTAAATGCTCTGCTAACAGATTAGAAGCATAAGCAGCTTTAAACATAACATCTACGACACTATAGGACACCTTCAAGGACTAGAGGATTAGATAAATAGTTAGAAAAAGGAGATAGAAGAGATATAGGATTAGATACAGAAGAAGTACACTAGAATTCGCGCGAAAAAGAGAGTGAAGTAGGCAAATAACGACGTAGTAGGATGGGCTAGAAAGAAATCTAAAAGACAGAAGACGCTAGATAATTAGCATATAATAGAGAAGCTAATATAACGTTAGATTTGTCTAGTTAGACTAGAATCCTACGTGTCAGAAAATCTCCCTTGCTTTTATAGCTAATTAGGAACCTTCTATTTCTTCCTTCCTTATTGCCTGCTTGTTAATCTCTTACTTTCTGCTCTTTAACAAACGTAGGCTATAGACCTTTTTATTAGTAGAGAGTATAATTTTTCCTTTATCTAAGTTAGCAAATTTAGTAATTCAGAAAGGGAAGGGCTCACTAGAGTTTCTAGACCTAGAGGCCACAAAGGCTAGTCTATAGATGTGAAAATGTAATATCGTCTATTATAATATGCTAGAAAATAAATATCTATGTTATACTTGCTCTATAACTTAGCAAGTTTCCTGTTAAGCGTTTTTATTTGCTTATAAAAATTATTATTAGCGCCTTGCCTTACCTTAAAGGGCGTAAGCGTGGGTGATTTTTTCTGCGAAGACATGCTAACTTATGCTATGTAGAATAGCATAGCATATTAAAAAATATATAGATTTAATAAAGCTTTATATCTTAGAAGTAGATTTTCAAGTTCCTGTTTTTAATCCCCTAACAGTAACCTAGGGGCCTAATTCGACCCCTTCTTACTATTTCTAAATAAAGTAGGCCTTAAAAACGGCCTCTAACTTAGCATACTTTGTTTATAGCCTATATTAAAGCATCCTTTAATGCTTTTTCTCCTAGTTAAATAATATTATTCTGCTTTAGCCTATATAATAGTATAATTAAAACATACTTTTATAGGCTAGGAGTCCTTAAAAATTAGTTAGGTTATATTGCTAATTATAGCTTCTTGTTATAGGCTTTTATTTGTCTGTAGAAAATTGTTGTTACACTATAGAACTAAATTAATAGTAGTTATAATAGGATTTTATTTAACTAAAGCTTAACTAGATAACAAGAATATTTCGTTCTATTAAGTTCTTCTATATAATAGTTTAGGGGCCTCCTACTCTCTAATACAGGCCGTTGCTTTGATGTTGTTAGTCTAGAGAATGCTAACGTCCTTTCCTAACCTACTAACGCCTCGTAGAATAACTTTAAAATTTAGCAGCAAGACTTTAGGCGCTCTACTTTTAGGCTAGAACATTTAATCTTAAAAGAAACACACTTGCTTTCTATCTAGATACATATAAGGAAGAATTAGCTTAACCTAGAAGTTATGCCTCTCCCTATAGATACTAATAAGAGCGTTAAGATAAGGCGTCTAATATACGTTTTTACAGACGTAGCAGCTGTTAATTTTAGTTTAACTAGACATTATATGCTAACTATAGCAAGATTCTATAGTAATTATGTAGTTAAGCCTGTTCTACTCTAGTTTAAGTACATCCTTAGATAGAAATTTATAAGCATAATCTGTCCTTAATAAATAGCAATTTAAGAGGGTTAGGAAGTGTATGTTTTAATATTTACGCTTAAGGTGTTTAATCTTGCCTAAGAAGGTTTTGCAGACTAGTCGCAGGTTCCTAGCAGCTAGTTCGTTAAATATCTGCCTATTTAGTTGTTTAATCTAGATCTGCCTTGTAAGTTGCTATAGTAGGTCTATAGCTAATTTATAGATTATTTCCTATATTTTAATAGGAAGTTGTTATAAAATAGAGCAAAATAGGACTTCGTCTCTAATCATGGTTAGGTAGTAGTAAGAGGACAGTGTTTATAAATAACAGGAGACTAGGCTAGATTATTAGAACAATAGGGTGTCTAGTCTAGAATTTATAAAAGCACTTACTTTTCTAATAAACTAGGCAGAAATTTGTAGTAAAGGTAACAACAGCACTATGCAGATTATAGCAGGTACTTATAGATTAAAAGTTCCTAAACCTTAGCCAAGCATTTTTAACACACATGTGTACTCCCTGCTTCTAGAGTAGTTTTAGCAAGGATTATGCTTTTATAGACAGGCTATAAATGCTTAGAGTAGTTAGCAAAACAAAGAAGTAAAGATACGTTTATGTAGACAATGTTAGCAACGATAGCAAGCAGTCTTAATCACTATACTATAGTAACTAAATTAGTTATTTGCCTTATTTTAGCTAGTTATTAGTTAGTGCGGAAGGTGGTGCAGTGTCGTGATCTATTAGAACTGCGTTATACTAAGCCCTTAGCTAACAGCTAGCAAGCGGGGTATAACATTGTTAGCATTAGATCTCGCACCTTTACTAAGAATATTTCCTAGAGCATCTTCTCTAACTTTTAGATGTTATAAATAGTCTATAAAGAAGATTAACATAGCAGTAGAGACTCCCTGTCTTATTCTATTAAGCATCTTAAGAATAATAAAAATAACTATATCTTAGGGAATTTTAGGCCAAAAATAGCCCCTCTTAACACTAAACAAACTCTAGTACTATTAAATTTGCCCTATAGATTAACTCTTAGGCTTAGGGCTCACGAGTTACATATAGAAAAGCTACTAAAGTCCTTTTCTTATTCTATAACGCATTCTACTTTTCTACCCTTTCTTGTTTAACATAAATAAGCTAGACTATTTTTTAGCAATGTTAAATTTATATATGCTAAAATCTGTACTAATATTTAGGAGGCGCGTCTAAAGGGTTCTAATAGGATTAGTTATCTAAGGCCTTGTAGGATTAATCCTAAGGAGGGGCTCCTTTCTTGTTAACTATAAAAATAAAGCATATTCTTAAGAGAGGGAATAGAAACTGTAGGATGTTTTATAGAAATTATGTATGTTCTGTTTATTTTCACACCTAACAAAGCTAGATAGATCTACTTAGGATAAAACACTTAGGATACTATTTAGGATAAAACCACTTAGGATAGAACTACTTAGGACAGACCTAAGAGAAATTCCTTCTCTAGTATATAGCAGATTAGAATAGGGCAATAGATTATGCTGTTCTAGAGAATCCACGCAACCTCTATAGAATAGGCCTAGCAGCTACTAACCTCTAATAAAAGGTTAAAAGCAAAGTTAATAAACTAATTATACATATATTTAGATATTTTAAACTAACATAGGCAAATATAGATTATGTAAGCTTACATAGATACGCTACTCTAAAGATAGACCTCACTAGAAGCTATGTAAGTCTAATGCCTAAGTGCTAAGCCTCTTGTCACGTAAGCCGCTTGTTACAGCTATAAAAGGCCCTATTGCTAGTAAATTAGAAGTGCATATTTAGCTCAATTATACACAAAACTACCTAACATAAGACTACCCTAACTATCTAGCAATAATATCGCTTGCCTTCTTTCTATTTACGCCCTTCCTTGCCTATGGCTATCCTACACTTTCACGCTTTGTCTTTCCTAAAACCTTACTTACTAGTGCGTAACTCTAGGCAGAAGACGTTAGTTAGGTTATATAATTTTTAAATAACGCCTCTAGAATCCCCTCTTAAGACTTCGCCTCTTAAGCTAATATTGCCTTAAAGTTTAAGTTAGACGAATTAACGCATAAGTCTCTCCTTAACTACTATTTCTAATTTAAGGCACCTAACAAAGACTCAAAAATGCTAACTAATCCCTTACAGGCAATAGAGGAGAAGGCAAGGGAAACTTTAAAGGAGTAGTCGTTTGTTAACGGAGATAGGTAGTAGAACACAGATGCTATAAACGTTAGGGCTATTAATGTAGTAAGGTGTAAGAAAGTGTTGCCACTATAGACATATATTTTTAAGCTGTTATAGCATTGCAGTCTTAGCCTATAACTGCTTAGATTTTCGCTTGTTACTTAGATGCATGCCTCTAAGTCTTCTAGTTTTATTTATGTATAGTATAATTATTTATAGCAATCTTCTACGTTTTCTTAGAACATTATAGTTTATTATATAGCTTTGCTTAGGAGCAGCTTTACTTTAAGAGATGCTAACTGCTAAATTAGAAGTAAGTTAACCCTAAACCTATGTATCCTTATTTTGTTTAGTAAACAAGCTATAAAGATTTTAATTAGGTAGATATATTTCCTAGACTCTAGGTCTATAAAATATGTTAATATTATATAATCTACACTAAGAAAAATTACTATTTATATGTCTTAACTTATAGTATCTATATAAAGCTATCTTGAACCTCTAGGAACCTCTAGGGTCCTCTAGATGCATAGCTCTGCTTTTCTACGTCTTGTGTGTATTAAGTTATAGTAGCTAAAGCCTCTTTGCTAAGCTATAGTAAGGGAAGAGGTCTTCCTTTTATTAGGGACAGCACTAGAGAGTCTAGTTGCGGCTAACTTTAATGCCCTAAGGATACATATTAATTATATAGGTTAAAAGGGCAGTTATTATTCCTTTAGTAAACGTAGTGTTATTTCTATGTAACTAATTAGTGAGTTTGTTTTTACTGTCTAGAACTTTTACCTATATTTAAGTTTCAAGGCTATAGTGGCAAGTAATAAGGATACCTAATCTAAGGTAATTAGACAACATAGACTACTGTTTCCTAATCTTTTTATGCTTCTATAGGCTATCTTAGCGTTTCTTCTACGTGCGCTTATTAACTTAATCTTGTTTAATATTATACGCATCCTTAAGGACTTAGTTAGTTATAACGCTAGCTACGTTTCTACTATAGGAGCGCTAACCTAGGAACTCTAGGTTACTTCGCGAACTAATGCATAGTTGTTTATAGTTATAATAGAAAGCAATCTTGCTATTTATAGCCTAAGAGGATCTAACAAAGACCCTTGCTTAAGTATTTCTACGTAGCAAAACTATTAGATAGCTTTTTGTTTATTATGCCTTTACTAGTTAGGTTTGTTAATAAAGGGCAGTCCTAAAGGCTATTCTTAATCTAGGGCAAGGATTTAATAAAGCTTTAAGCATCTGCTTTAGGAAGGCATTACTAAGTCTAATTATCTCTCTAATAGCGTTTAGATTAAGGGGGTTATTAGCAGGGCTACTATACTAAGATGTTAGGGCAGCAAAATCTCTAGGGAAATGGGATTCTAGGCATCTAGACTATAGAGGGGTGCTATCTCGTGGCGGACTCTGCATAGGATAAGAAATTGCTAGTATTAAGTCTAGGGCCTATCTATTGCTTAGAGAGGAATATAATAGTGCAGCGCTTTATAAATTATTGCTTATAGTTTAATCTTCTATGTTAGTGTCTATAGGCTATAGCAGTAGGTTGCTTAATACTAGGTCTAGGGCCTATCTATTGCTTAGAGAGGAATGTAATAGTGTAGCGTTTTATAAATCATTGCTTATAGTTTAATCTTCTATGTTAGTGTCTATAGGCTATAGTAGGTTGCTTAATATATTACGAATTCTAGGCGTGACTATATGTAGCTCTACTATATAGTAGACTCTTCTAGGCATGTTCGCACTATTCTTATTATTATAGGCTGCTATAACCTCTAGACATGTGGCTAGCTTAGAGGGATCTTCTAATGTAGTAAAGGTAGCAAACAGATTTCTGTTAGAGGCTATTTTAGTTGCTAACTAAGCTATAGCCTCTATACATGCAGCTAGCTTAGAGGGATCTTCTAATGTAGTAAAGTAGCAAACAGGTTTCTGTTAGAGGCTATTTTAGTTGTTAGCTAATAAGCAGGGCTTGCAGGTACTAGCAGGATAGGAGACGCATTGAAAGGCCTTGAGTTGTTAGTAGGGCATAACAGAGAGAGGCCTTCGCGCTAGGAATAAAAGGTAAGCTTGTGTAGTAAGAGTTTTAAGCAAAGGACTTCTAGATCTTCAATGTCTGCTACTATAAGTGCTAACAGGAAGGTCTTTCCTAATAACATAAACTACGTATATTTAGCAAGACTTTAAGATTTAATAACTACTATACCTGTTCCTCTAATTCTAGCAGGGGTATAGCTAATAAAATAGTTATTATTGTTTAGGTCCTATCTTAGTAAGAAAGGATCTTGTTAAAGGGGCAGCTACTTATAAGAATAGCAAAGAGAGAACGCATAGTTACGTATAGCAAGGGAGTTAAGAGCGTCCTATAGGACTATTTAACAGTCTAGGTTAGGGTTCCTGTTTTCAGACCCCTGCTAGTTTAGTGCGTGCCTTTCTAGTTCTAGTTTCTGCCCCCCTGTCCGTGTAGGTTTAGGGGAAGAGCAATTTATCTAAATATTTCTTACTAGTTTAATTATCTCCTTAACTAAAATAGTGTAGGAGACAGCTATATATAAACACTAACTACTAGACAAGCCTAGTCCTAGCTTAAGTATATAACCTATAAGCAGGGAGTTAATTATATAAGATATGTAATGCAAAAATATGTTTTAGTACTATCTCTAGCTGTCTAAAGCTTAGAAATTTAAACAGAAAATATAGATTAGCATTCTAAGTTAAAATAAAATACATATTTTTATAAGTACGTTAATTAGTAATAGTAAACTATTTAGGCTAGAGCATGTAGCAGCAAAGTCTATAAATAGTAGGTAGTAAATAACATAAGTCGTTTACTCCGCAACCCTGTCTTAAGGCATAACCCTTTTAGATTTACTAGAATATTAAGAGTAAACGCTATAGAGGAGGCTTTATTACTAAATTAGAAGCAGATAACTAGCTTGCTTAGGAGTATAGAGATAAATAGTTAGAGGATGCTTATACTAAGCAGCATTAAAGCATTTCTTAATAGATACTCTATTTCCTTTTAGGTTATAAGGTTAAAAGCCTAGATTTCTTTCTATTATGTCTCTTACTATAGACGTAGTTTTAGCATAAGAAATACCTTCTCTTATAGTTTTAAATTAACGTTACGCTTTAAAATAAACGTTAATCCTAAGGGGGTTTAGTTTAGTAGTATTATCTACATAGGCCTTTTATAGGGTAACTCTTTGTTTAGTTTCTCTAACCTTTAAATTAGCAAATTAATTCTTAAACATTATTTAACGTTATAACTAACGTAGCCTTACGCCTCTACGCGCGTGCTTCTTTAAAAAGTATAGTAGTATAGTTAGTCTTAGTTGCTTTATAGGATCTCTTATAAGGTATAGAGAAATTTCTAGCAGCCCTAAAGCTTTAATTATAGCTAGATTATTATTAGGATTAGCCTAACAGATACAGAACATCCCTTTCTTTGCAGAAAGATTATAGTAAATTATAGCGACTTTAGATTTTTCACACCTAGAAAAGAAGCACGCTATAGCTTCCTTTAGAATAAGCATATCTTAGTTATACTAGCTAAGTATAGAGATGCTTAGTAAGGGCTCTGCTGCTAAAGTAAAGGAGGGGGGCTCTATAGTATAATCGCTATTGTTTCTGTAGACATTCTAGATCTCTGTAGGGAAGCTTTAACAGTAAGCTCTATAACTAATATATCCTTAGGGTTATAATAAAACCGTTCTGTCTGCTCTATAAAGCTACTGCACTCCTTTTATAGACTTGCTAAGCAGCCCCTTTGGCAGATTCTATAGTTTCTCTCTGTTATGCTTGCCCTACGCGCACTTATCCTGTTCTAATTATATAAAGGTCGTTAACTGCTTAATTCTTCTTAAAGCTCTATCTAAGTCTCTTAGTCTATTATAGCGACTACGCCTAGACAGGCCAAGGGATTTGTCGCGCTAGGAGAACAGGGAACGCCCAAGGGATCCCGCTAAGAAGCTAGAGGATTTAGAGGGTCTTGCTAACATAGACCTAGCGCACCCTATGGACCTAGCTCACCTAAATAGCCTTATAAACGTAGTGGGCCTAGAGCGCCTACACTTGCTAGGTTAGGTGTAGAGGGTACTAGTTCTACGTCGTTAAGTATTTCCGCGTCTTTAATGCGTAGGATGTTTAAAGGGAAGTGTTAATCTAGGTTATCTTTAGCTATACTAAAGAAGCTATAGAAGAAATTTCTTATAATCGTAAACAAAGTTAGGTATTGCCTAGGCGCTACGTTATATAAAAAGTAGATGTAGTCTACAAAAAGGTAGTTTTTATCTGCTTTAAGAGTTTCCCTTTATAGTTGCCTATATCTATCTAAGATATATAGCCTAGGGTTGTTATAATCTAACGTTAAAGCAGGGGTAGACAGTGTTTTTGCTATACATGCTATTTTACTAATAATTCTATATATAAGCTAGGACTTTTGTTACACAAGCTCTTAGTTAATTATGTAGTATTTAAGAGGTTAAATATTTAGCACGTAATCCTTAATTATACTAATATCTACTGCTTTCTAATCACGGTACTGTTAGCAGATATATCTATATCTAGAGTCTACTACAAGTAAAAAGAGATTTACCTACTATTCTAACTATAATCTAGGTTTCTATGAGTGTTTCTTCCCTATATTCTTCTACGGTGCTTAGCTGTCTAAAACAGGGAAGTGTTAAAGTGTATAGAGCTAGAGTTAACAATAAGAGAGCTAAGAAGCATGTAGTCTAGACGAAAGTGTTTAGTTAACAGAATTAAACTTACTAGTCTATACCTTAATCCTTGTTTAGCTATAGTGCAACAAACTAAAATGCTAGGACAGTAAGCCTTTACACTTGCTTAGCAAGAGCTTCTTTAAAATTCTAGAACATAGTTTAAGATATTTTATATCCTTAAGAAATATATATAAAGAAGTAATGCTATAATTTATTAAAAAAATGCTGTTAAGTATCTCTAACTAACAGCTCTTATCTTAAATAGCAGGAAGGATGTTACATTTATGTTTCTAAACGAACGCATAGTCTTCTAACAATAACGTAGGACATAGACCTTATAGAAGATAAACTATGTTAGAATTAATAAGCAGCAACTTGTTAGTTCTATTACTAATTATTAAGGTCTATATATCCTTTACTTGCTATAAGTAGCAGGTTATCTTCTTTTCTGTTGTTAGTATATATAAAACAAATAGAGAAGGGGTCTAAAACCTTAGGGCAATGTAAATTTAAGAGCCTTAGAAAAGTTCTAATTTAAAGAACTAGCTATAATCCTGCAAACAGGATTAGAGCATCTAAGCTGTCTAAGAATTTCTATAGTAATGCCTCTAGGCGTTTAACCTAGTCCTGCTTGCTCTTTAACAGTTTTACGAGCTAGTTGTCTCTTTATATAGTATTGCTATCTAAGGTAGAGATTTAAATCTAGCGTAAAATGTTACTATTATAGTATCTTGCATAGTTTAGATTATGTTCCTAAAAATTTCTCTAGACGTGTAAGCTAAGATCTAAGTTTGTTTAGCCTACATAATGTTAGAATTCCTTATGTTATAAACTATTAAAATATAGATTAGCTACCTACTACCTATCTTGCCTACGTAGAAATTGTTAGGCCGCTTCTAAGCAATAGTTTCTATATAGACAGGTTAATAGAGCTTTAGGTTCAAAGTGCTACACGTTAGCGTTAGCTCTTGGCAGGATTTTAGGTAGACACTATTAAGGGATTAGAACAGGCACGTGATTCTTAGATTCCCTTTGCTTATAGCCTCTCTTTTAAAAGATACCTAGCAATCTTATAACATTCTTTTTATCTAACTGTTAAGGGTTCTCTAGAAGGTTCTTATATTAGAGCTTCTCTAGCAGTATCTTTACTAATATATAGAATGCCTAGCTCTTTTCTAAAAAATCTATAAATTGTTTGCTAACAAGCTTTCTATAATAATCTATCTGCTTAAAATCTTACATTTTTGTTCTATATCTAATTAATATAGTCTTGCCTTATGTTTCTATGCTTATGGGTGAATTGCGACCCTAGGGTAGGCGAAACTGCCCGCCTCCTAGACAAGCTTAGCCCTTTTCTCTATAAACAAAAACTAAAATAGTAGGGAATGTACTATTTAAATGTTATAAAGTCTTTTCTACCTCTATATAAGTCATAGCAAATTATAATACTGTCTTTCTAGGTAGCGCTCTAGGGTTAAGCATTAGGCTAATCTCTTTACACTGCTATAGTTTAAGGGATTAGGTTCTATCTTAAAAGGACTATTACGAATTTATAATCCTTAACTAAGCAGGATCTATAATTATAGCAAGTAACACTAGCAGAAAGCAAAACTTTGTTACTGTTAAAAAGTTTATAGGTTTTAATCTAAGGGGGAAACTAAGGATTTAGCCTTTTATAAGTAATTATGTTATTAACATTATAGACTTATATATTAATAACAACAACCTTATAGTAATATATAAACAGATAGATATTTCTCTATAACATGTCACTAGTATACTATAAGGTCCTTTAAAGCCTCTTTAAATTATAGCAATCTGCTATAAGGTATATTATTGCCTGTTTGCTTATATTTACTAATTTAAAGACAGCTAGTTATAGGTCTCTCTTTTATTTATAAGGAGCTTAGCCTATATTATTCTAACCTTAGCTATAGCACTATACTACTTAGCTTGAACAGATATATAAAAATTAGCGAGTTAAAGCTTAAGCTAAGCTAACAACGCTAATAGGAAACAGCTAACATTAGAGATTCCTTTGTCTATAACAGGAGTATTACTGTCTAAACAAGACGTAAGGATGTCTATAGCATTAGCTTTGTTATAATAGAGTTAATAGAGCCTATAACTTTTATACTTAACCCCTGTTTAGCAGAGCTCTAAAGCCTAGAGAAGTGGATAGAGAGCTCTAAAATTAAGGACTTTCTACATGCCACGTAGAGTGATCCCCTAGCTAATCTAAAGAAGGTAAGCAATATCTATATATAAGCTATTTCTTATTAACAAAAATAATAGCATAGTTTTCTCTAAAAGGCTCTATCCTTAAAGTGTTTAAAGGCTTATGTTTTTTATGTAACAAGAGCAGCAGGGACGAGTTAAGACATTTTAAGCTTACCTTAGATCTTTTTAGGTCTAATTACTACTAGACTATGCTAGGGGTAGTTAATTATAATAATACTATAATCTTAACGTTAAACTGTCTTATGTTATTATATTACGTTATAAATAGATAAACTAAATGTTAAGTTAAACTAGTTTTCGTAGAATTACATAGTTTAGACGATATAACTATAGTTTTTATGTTTAGGGGTCTTAGAGAACCTTATACTAAGGATTTTTAGATGCCCTAAGTAGTATATGCCTACAAAATCATTAAATAATCACTGTATTTATGCGAAGTATTGCTAGGAGATATGCTTCTATTTATTATATTTTAAGCTAAAATAGACTAAATTAAAGTATATTAGTTAAAAGTACTTTGTTTTATACTACTTAAACTTAAAGTAATAGCATGTAAAGTACTACTTGTTAGTGTACTACATTTTAATATACTTTATATATTAGCACTTAAAGTTAGAGTAGACTAAATTATAGCATTATAATCTAGAGTAAACTAAGCTATAGTACTATAATCTAGTAGTAAAATAAATTAAAGTATTATAATCTAGTAGTAAACTTAAGTATAGTACTATAATTACGTTTAGTTGCTAGGGGTTAAAAACATCTGCTAGTTACAGCGAGGATCCCTAAAGTTGCCCCCACTAGGACGATCCATGCGCAAGCAGGTTTCTGTTTTTAAGACCTTATAAGGTGACTGTTTTAAGCCACTTGCGAGGTTACTGTTTGACCTACTTGCGAGGTTATTGCTATATGTTCTTACCTTTGGGAATCTTGCTGTAGAATGTCAACGTCCTATACGTATACTTAAATTATCTACTCTATAATACTATCTAGCTATTATAGTATCTATATAAGAGCTTTTATACGCACTAAGGGATTAACAATTATAAATTAATCTACTCTAAATTATTAACGAGCTGCATCTCCTAATACTATTCTAGATTATTGCAGCATAAGCTTTTAACTACTAGGATAAAAGTAAAAAGCAGGAAAATTTAATTTAGGTAGAAGCAATTTTGCCTAAGTCTAATACTACACTGTCTAATCTTGTAATAACAGAGATAGGACATGTAAGCTATAGAGGTCTACACAAGGTTGCTAAATTTCTTATCTTATACTCTAGATACCTAGAAATGCTTAGAGAGCAGACTACAATCTTTTATAAGTTCTATCTGTTCTATATAGAGGACATGCTTGTTTAATTTAGTCTAGATAAACACTTTAGTAGAACTGTTAAATTAATAGAGCTTTAAACACTTTACATAATCAATAAAACGCATGTAGAAGTACTATTTTAGGACCTAAGCGTAGAGGTAAGGTTAATTGTTATAGAAACTTTTAGGAGTTAATATTTCTTAGATCTAAAGGCAAGACTAAAGAGCTTTATAGCAATTCTAAGGCAATATTACACTTTTTTAATTGCTAGGTTCTTAGTTCTATTAGCTGTTCTTCTACCTTAGTTCTAACAAGTCTATATTACGTCTATAAAACTAATAAGTACTCTCATGTTTACTCTTATAATCTATTGTTCTTGCCTAGCTAGCAGCTATAGAAGTGTTATAGAATAGGCTAAATAAGTAACCCACTAAATAAATTCTCCATAACTAAAAATATTAAGAGCTCTTGGTAGGCGGCCTAGGCTGCTCCTAGCCTTATTCCGCGATAGCCTACTACCCCTCTAGCATGTCAGAACAAGCTAATAGCAATTACAGCGCCCTAAAGGACCCCTTAGTAAATTCTCTAGCAATTTCTGCCCTCATAACAGCGAGTATTAGCCTCCTTTAGCTTAAAATTTAAGTTCTCTAAGTTCCTTAAAATTATAAAGTTTATGTAATAACTTGTCGCCCTCTATCTACGCCACGCTACTAGATATATAATCCTTATAAAACTTCTCTTGCAGCTCTAAAATTGTCATAGTTAGCGCATAGGTATAAGTAAAGTTGTGGCTTAGTAGGCGATATTTAGCCACTTTATTTTAGTATAGTATTTCTCTATAAAAAGGTAGCCTTTTGCTACTACGTTTTTAGGGGTGTTTTTAATAATACAAAAGCTAGCTTCTATGTATTTTTGTGTAATTTATTGGGTAAACGCTAAGATTTAGTAGTAGAGCTAATATATAACTTACTTTAGCAATAATAGATAATAATAGATCTCGCAATCTTTTTCTCTAAAAACCTTATAGAAAATGCTATGACTCTAAAACCACGCGTTAGATCCTTATAAAAAATAATTTATTTAAAAGCGCTTAACGAGCTCTATAATCTATAAATTTCTAAGAATTAATTTATTGCTGCGCGTTGTTACGTAGGTAGTTTACCTAGTGTTAAATTTTAAATTCTCTTGTTAGCTTAATACTATTAACCCTGTTTTCTCTTTGTTAGACTTCCTTATAATTATAGAGTTAGCTAGAGTTAAGTAACAAGAACTTTCCTAGAATTTAAGCTAACTAACGAGAGTTTCTAAGTAGTAGTGTAAGTAGTTATGCTTACTTATCTCCTACATAGCTATCTTGGCTTATTATATACATACACACACATACACATACATATACAATACACTTATCTATAATCTATTAGAACTGTCCTCCTCTAAGCTTATAAGTAGTAATAACGCTACATTCTCTGCCTCCCTTATACTCTTGTTAAAATCTAGGGGTCTAAGCATTAGAGCTTTTGCTAACCCCTTTATACTATTTTCTAATGCAGCTAGTTTTCTAAGCATAGTTGCCTAGACTTTAAACAGGCACTCATAGGCATCTAATACTTCTAAGAGCCCAAGGCTTGATAGGTTCCTCTGTCTATTTCGCTCCTCCTTAACATTAGCCTGCTTTAAGATTTAGTTTGTTCCTTAGCTAATAGCAGACTTTAATACGCCCTTGCTTATATTTAGCTAGATTTTAAAACTGTTGCTTAATAAATAAGTAGTATACTGTTACGTTGCTGTTAACATAATTTATAACTTAAATAATTAAAAAGGGCGTAGGCAAATGTTTATATAATATAATAGCGTAGGGGCTAGAAACAGCATCCGCGCTAAGGGGGGCAGAACTGCTCCCTTTTTAGAACCTAGGATTTTATTATAGTATTTGCTCTATAGCAAGGCAGAAGGTAACCCCTTTTAAAATGTCTTAGAAAGGGGCTAAAATTATCTCTATGTTGTTTGCTTAAAGTTAATAGTAAAAGCTCTCTAAGGTTATTCCTTTTTTTACACGCTGTTTATGTTCTATTCTACTTTATTCTTACTAATATTCTTAAATAGAGTCTTATAATAAACACTCTAGATAATAGTTTAGTGTAAATCTATCTCTATAGCTATAAATTAGCTTTTAACAAGATTTAAATTATATAATACCTATTATCAAACGCTATACATAGTTTAGTACTTAAAGCAAATAAAATCTTAGCTAGCATAAATATGTTATAACTCTCTTTTTATAGCTTACCCTTGCTAGGTTTGTTATATTTCTAGGCACTTTTAGTTCGCTAACAGATCTATAAGGCTTAGAACAGCTAAAGCAGAAATTTGGTACTATAAAGAAATACGCTACTCTTACGCTAGCTAT